>CABHPH010107057.1:0-14369 GCA_902168325.1 Peromyscus nudipes
AATGATAGGCCTGAGCTAATGGCCAAGCAGTTTAAATAATGTAAGCGTCTGTGTGTTTATTTTATAAGTGGGCTCGGAGACTGGCGGGACTTGGGAGCTCGGAGACTGGCTGGACTTGGGAGCTGGAGAGAAGCTCTCCAGCAACAATAGTGATTACCTTTAAGGAATACAATGTTTTAAATGCGAGAAGTTTCTTCTTTTTAACTTATAAACTACTGCTGGTAATTTGGTGCTATTAACAAAAATTCCCTGGTTTAAATCATCCTAGAAAATCACTCGGCGCCTTTCTTTGATACTCCTTCCTCGCTCTGAATTAAGTGTTGTATCTAATCACATTTTTTTTGTTTTCTTTGGCAAATCAGTGTATTAGTTGCTTTATATTTAGGAATTTATCTATAATCCACTCTAAATTATTCAGAATTTCATGCATAATAAATGCAGACGTTTATAACCCATATAATAAATGTTCATCTGAACAGATGGTTTCTCACCAGGATCTGCACTGTAACCTGTGATTCATGGGTTACATGCCCTGGGGGGAAGAGTTTATAAACACTGGATTAACACCATAATTACATTTAGTTTGGAGAAAAGGTGACATTATTGAAGTAAAAGCTAACCATATAATCAGTAAAAGTAGAAATCTGGAGATCTATTTCATGCACAATGCCACGATTTCGTACAATGAATCCCACAAGGCCTCAAATGCAGTTTCCGTTTTTGTTCTCTTTTTCAAAGACATCAACTTAATTAAACTTGCTGATGATTTTGGTGTCACCTTACTTCCTACTTAAGCTTTTCTATACTATGAAAATATATTACAATTTTCTCGCTCAAGACCAGTTCGTAGTTAAGGGACCCAAAAGTAAAGAAAGTGGAGACGGTTTAGAGCTCCTAAAGAATATATGAAGCACAGAGAAAAACAAATCCACTGAGCCAGGGAAGCTGAGGCATTCCTCAAATTGAGGAGTTGATGAGTAAATTACTTCCTATAGTGCAGGAGAAGCAATGAGCTGAAGGAAAGCTGAAGATGCTTTCAGCTCCTGCTCTGAAAAGATGAGGATTATAGGTCACCATCTCAGTTTTATCTTTCCCTTTCACATTCTGATGTACATACTCAGGTGCTATTAATTTCTGGTCCATTTATACTCCTTATACTGATGAATACACAGCAGGCATGCTTTGAGAACTGACCTCACATAGTTTTCAGTCCTCTAAGGAAGTACATACTGCACTGGACCAAATAATAGCATTTAAAGGAGAAAGTGAGAAATTCTTTGAGGACAGGGACAAGGCATCTGAATAGCCTTATAGGTATCTTGAGTTGGGATATCTATCATTTAAAAATTCAGAAGGGGTAGTGAACATTGAGTATCAAGTGGTGATGTTTAATTCTACACTTATACTTATCCAAGAATCAAACATCTCTTACATAGAAGGATTCTAGTTTATGAAACAATATATTTGCTTACAAAATTACAGGTCTTGGGTCTGGACCAGTTATTACATAGAAGATGGTGAAAATAAAAGACTTCTCAGATCTTTTTTAAACAAGTCCTATTATGATGCTCTATATTCCAGATTATACTATGACACATTTACTACATCCTATGGAAGCACAACATCATATTCTAAAATGATATAGGATATTAATTTTGAAAATATGTATCATGAATATACCCAATGGATGACTCATCCTACCACAAAGATAATTACTCAGCCATGTTAATTGCTGTTCTATCCATAATAGCCAGAAGTTGGAAACAACTGAGATGTACATTGACAGAATGGAAAAGAAATTGTGGTACTTTTACACATTGAAATATTACTCAGTTGTTAAAAATGACATCATTAAATTTGCAGGCAAAAAAAATGGAACTTGAAAAAATTATCCTCTGTGAGCTATCCCAAATCAGAAGGACAAATATGGGTATAGTAGCTTAGATGTGGATATTAACAATGAAGTAAATGATAACCAAGCTATAATCCATAGAACCACAGAGGGCTGGTTAAGAGCAAGAGACTAGAGGGAATAGATAAATATCATTAGGAAAGAGAAATAGAATTGATAGTTATTAATGAACTTGGGGGTTACTGTAAGGGAAGATCTAGTGTAGAGGGAGGAGGAGAAGGGTTGTGGGAGAGAATATAGGGAAAGGCAGCTAAAATAAGGGGTGTTGAGGGATAATATGGAAACCAAATACAATAGAAACCTGTATTTGATACATTGTGCACCCTAATAAACTTATCTGGGGGTCAGAGAACAGAACAGCCACTAGATTAGACAAGAAGCCAGACAGTGGTGGCACACATGCCTTTAATCCTATCACTCAGGAAGCAGAGATCCGTCTGGATATTTGTGAGTTTAAGGCCATATTGGGAACAGAGACGGGCATGGTGGCACACACCTTTAACCCAGCACTTGAGATCTTGTGTCTTGCTTGGGAAATACATATGCCTTTAATCCCAGGAAGTGATGGCAGGAAGCAGAAAGGTATGTAAGGTGTGAGGACCAGGAACTAGGGCTTTAAGGTTTTAGGCTTTTAGCAGCAGTTCAGCTGAGATCAATTCAGGTGAAGACTCTGAGGCTTTCAGTCTGAAGATACAAGATCAGCTGAGGTTGGCTGTGGCTTGTTCTGCTTCTCTTTTCTTTCAGAATTTACCCCAATATCTGGCTCCAGGTCTTTTATTAATAAGACCATTTAGCAATTTGTGTTACAGAAACCTCATATATATATTTGTAAAGGAGATCTAAATGAAATCACCAGATAATGGGAGAGAAAGAGCCCCACTGGACATCCTTTGTCACCAAATGAAGCTTGCTTACTGGGCTTGGGTTACATCTAATTGAGATGTTGGTCAAAGGGGCCAAATGGGAATCCCCAACCACCCAGGCTATTGCCAAGACTACAGGTTTTTCTACTCATGCTAACAGCAAAGCCCCATTGCTGAAGACAACAGCGACACAACTCATTTAAAATGGAAATTTCAACCTAGTGCCTCCACAGAGCCTTCACCCCTGAGGTCTAGAGTCTTTGAAACCGGAAGAAACTCTGCATACTCTTAAAGATAAACATAAGCACTAAACCAGCCACAAACACTTTATGTACAGTGGATATGCCTGCAAGGTATGGGAGGGCAATGTAGTCACAAGTTTGTGGGAGTAACCAACCAATAACTGATTTGTATTAAGACCCACTCCACAAGAAGGAACCCATACCTGACACTGCTTGGGTGACCAAGAAACTGAGACTGTATAACCCAAGGATATAGAGGGAAACCAAATAATACTGGTCCAAAAAAATTGCAGTGATGAATGACTCCTAATGATATTCTTCTATGCACATAGATCACTGCTTCCATCTGCAATAGACAGAAATAAATACAGAGTCCCACAGCCAGATATTATACTGAGAATAAGAGACTTTGGAACACTCAGCTTGGAACACTCAGCCCTAAATTGGTTGTCACCATAAATTCCTCCCTCAAAGTTCAGGACACATGGCAGAAGAGGGTCCAAAAGAGTGTAAAAGCCAGAGGGGATGAGGGACACCAAGAAAGCACAATCCTTTAAATCAACATGAGCAAAGCTCAAATTCACAGAGACTGCAGAAACATACAGCACAGGGCCAGCATGAGTCTGTACCAGGTCCTCTGCATAGATGTTATGGCTTCCAGCTTAGTATTTTCATGGAATTCCTGAGTGAGAGAACAAATGGGTCCCTGATTCTTCTATCTTCTCTAGGGCTCTTTTCCTTCTTTTGTTTTTGTCCAACTTCAATGTGATAGTATTTGTTTTGTATTATTATATTTTATTTTGCTAAATTTCAGTAAAAAGAAAGAATGAATGAAAACTTAGCTACTAGGGTAAAGGTTAATAATTTAACTATCACTTATACCTACTAGGAAAGGGAAAATGAATTTTCTCCAATGTAGTGATACTGGGTATATCAACCACTTTAGGACACGGCTCATGCTTAGTATTTGGCCAACTTATAATGGATGCCACAGTGTTTTTGTATGTTTTCATTTGGCTTTTTTGTTTGTTTATTCTCTTTTTTTGGTGTTGTTTTGTTTCTTTGTTTGTTTTGAGTTTTTTTTTTTTATTGTCGTATTGTGTTTTTTTTTTGAGAAAGATTTTAAAGTTGTGTGGATAGGGAGGTGGAGGATCTGGAAGGAATTGGGATGAGGGGAACAATATTATTAAATATATTTAAATTTAAAAATTGTTTTAAATAGTATCATGTTTTGCTGGAAGATTTCATATCTGGTTTGTTTTAGCATTTGTAAATATTAAGGATGAGGTGACCCACCTCACCTCTGACAGTGATTGATACTTCATTCTTGACCATTAACATAACAATGACATTAAAATATTAAGGAAAGCCACACATTTAATATTTATCATGCTGTCTCTTCAGCTTCTCCTTTTTGTCTTTCTGTTTAAGGTCTTACTCTCTTTTGTAAGAGAGTAAGTCTCTGCATACATCACCCTTAATCTCCTACTTTCTCTTATACATCTTAATTGGTCTCACAAAAGTAATCAATATCATTCTAGTCATCTTCTATAACAAGTTTTTTAGATTGCACATTCCATTGTCTGTAACACCTGAATAAAGTAAAATGTATGCATTTGGTCTTCATGGACTAATATAATCGAGTTACAAATGACTTCACTTCCAATTAGTCTTCAATATAATCACTCTTCTTTGGATATGAGTTTAACTCAGTACAGGCTACTTCTCCAGTAGTGTTTGCAAATTAAAAAAATCTTTTAGGTTGTTTTTGACAGCAATATAAGTTTATATAATAAATATTAGTAATTTTCACTCGCTCAGTTCCATTTTCCAGTCTCTCTTTCTCTCCCACTGGAACACTTTCAATATAGTCTCTCTTTTATTTATATGTCTTCTTTTTGTGTATGACCCCACTGAGTTTAATTAGAACTTCTTGCCTAAGCATGGGTTGAAGGTTTGATTACCTGAGTAAAAACTATACCACTGAATAGGGCTTTAGAACCATTTACCAAGACATCTATCAAATATTTTCTCCTATTATACTATTCAGTTTGTTTCCCACATTTCAGATACAACCTAAAAACTTATTTTATGAAATGTTTTAACACTTGTCAACTCTAAAACAATAATAATTTTATTCTGACTACTTGGATCCTTCATGTTTATATTCCAATGGGGGGTATGGGGGTGAAGAAAGCATTACTTTTTTAGAAACATCAGTTAACTTTATGAGTGTTTTTGATCACTTTAGTGTGTGAGTTTGAGGGAATTTAGCACACTATTATACTTTTTCTAATTTTATCAACTTTTCATCAATTCCTTTTATGAAACTTTAAAATAGAGTGATAATTAATTTTGAAACTCAACTACTCAACATTTTTTCTCAAAATGACTTACTCAAAACAAACAATATTCCCAACATTTTTGACAACAAAATTTTTAAATGAAGAGGATAATTAAGGACATTTATTTCTAGATTGTTAAGTATTCTGTATGTTCACAAGTGTTTAGTGTCATAGCCTGTTCTTCATCATGGAGCTTTCCTGATTTTTCTGACATGTGAAGAGCTCTGTTGCTCTGATGACGTCAGAATATTTTGAAACCACGTTAGTCTCCGTTATGCTGCTATAACAAAAGTGTTGGGTAACTTGTAACAATTAAAATTTTATTTGTCTACAATCTTAGAGTTTGTGAAATCAAAATTACAAAGCCAGCATCTGGCTCCTGTTTCTTTGTGTGCTTCCTTCTTAGAAGAAGGGCAAAGCCAGACCAAGTGTCTAATCACACAACAAAGGGCCCGTTTTGAATGAGATGGCAGAAAATTTTACACCCTAGACGCTTTCAACTAAATCCTTCCTTCCAATGCTGTCACACATCAGGTTAAACTTATAATACCTGGTTTGTAGGAGACACATCTAACTGGTTATGTTAAGTATCTCAGAACATTTGTATCTTGCCAGAGACATTCATAACAAAATTTTAAATGTCAAGTAGAAAACAAAAAAGCAGAGTGTATGACAGATGGGTACATAAAAAGGACTCTCCTAGCATGCCTCACCTTATGGCATTTGAAAATTTGACTAATTGGGCTATAAATTAGATCATCAGTTAGATTATAGGAAATGGAAATTCCAAGAAGCAAGCTTCATGTAATTATTTTGAAACATCTGAGATCAGATTGAAATCATTGCAAATAAAATCTGATCTTCCACAAACCTTCATTATGGATTTTCTCATTAAATATCATTTAATCCCCATTTGCTATAATCATCATGGTTTTCTCTAATTAAATGCTAAATCCTTAGGGAAATATAAATACCTTAAAATGTGGTAATTAAAGAAATGAAATTTTCTTATCTGAGTCATTATGTTCTAATTCTTTACATACTGAGTCCAAAGGAAATGCTAATGTGAAGACTTATGAAGGCACAGAAACAAAGTATCATATCATAAAGAAGAAATAATTGTATCCTTTGTTATCTTTAATACTTTTGTTCTTTCAAATATTATTTTAAACCATTTTCTCCTTAGGTGATTGTGTGTTCAATTTATCATGCTTGCACAATTTCGCCAAACTATCATTGTATATTCTGATTCAAATATAACAACCGTAAACACAAATGTGGTATATTTAATTTTTGATATGAAGTAATAATTATAATGAATTAAAGAGTACCATGCATTCCTAGTTCCTCTCATGGTGTATTATACATGTAGTTTATGTGAATTTCAGCAATTTTATTTTAGTTATAACTTTGGTACTTGCATGTATAAATTATTCAATATTTATTATTAACATTCATAATTTTCAAGAGATCTCCTATTTCTCTGCCTTATACTGATGGCATAATCTCACAATCTGTATCATTTGTGTTAAGATATATACATTTCTGTTAGCTCCTCTTAGTTCTTAATACTTTAAACTTTAGATAATAAAATTTGTGCTTCAGGCATCTGAACACAAAATATTTTATGTTTAAGAACACATGCTTTAAAAGAATGAAATTAAGATCATTGTTATTATTTTTGATTATCATTAGTAATGTAACTTTTTTCTGTTATGAAAGTCTATATTTTATGCCTAAATATTAAGACACCTCCATTTGAAACACAGTGGGTACAAGAGACATTTTATGGACAGAACTGTATAAAATATTCTTGTTAATTTCCTGTCTGCTTAATGCTTTATGACATTGGAAAATGCCAGGATAGATTCTTCAGCATGGCTTATCAAGACAGGAAATCGGGGCTTGCCCTCCTCACATGGCTTAAAATAATACCATGTGAAGTGACAGCATAGTCTGGAAAATGGACATTGGCAAATCCGGAGTGTGACTCTGCAGCTTCCTTCTATAAGACATCCTGTCATCCTCTTTTGCTTTTGCTGTCTCATTTTGTATTATTAGATTCAAACCCAGAGTCTTGCAACGGTTAGGAAGTCCTCTGCCACTGACATACATTTCCAGTTCCCGTGCTTTTCCCAAAAGAGAAAGGTTAATTGACCAACGAAGCAACAAACAGAAACCATCTCTAATCACAGCTATATCTCTGCTGTTGAGCAAGCCATAGTGTCTAGGGAAAGAGAAGGCTGTGAAAACCTGATGGGAGTCATCAACCAGGGAGCAAGGGAAAGTATACTAACCACATTTTTTTAAAACAGCTTTTTTAAACTCAGGTACCCAAACAGACTTAAATCCTAGCTTTGAAATTCAGCTTCTTAGATTTTACATCTCAAACAGATAAATGGAATATATTTTAGTTCTATCCTGTGTCTCTACCATGTTATTTCATGAAATGCCCAACATACCTATGGGGTGGTCTGGTTTCAGACTCAGTATTTTAGCTGCAGGTTCAGAAGTTCAGTAGAAGTTCAGAAAAATAACTTCAAGTAACAGATCTTAAAGGATTAATTTCCAAATGCCAAAGTAAAACTGAAGAGACCTGACAGATTTGTTGCGGCGGAAATCATAGCTTTGGGATGGATCTCAAGAGTTTTTGTACTAGAGAATAGAAAGCATCTGTAGGTAGACTGTGTTAATCACTCTAGACAGTTTGGTGTGCACGCCCTATGGAATGAAATTGAAGAAGTAAGAGGATGGAGTTAAAACAGGCGGGTTGCCATTGCTTACTTTGCAGAAGATATTTTTAACACATATACTCTGTTAAACAAAACCTAATCCCACCTCCTGCTCCGATGACTAAAATATGCTTTCCAGTTTCAACAGCGAGATTTTTCATTCTCTTCATTTGCAGGAGTAGACCTGCATTGCTTGCCGATCAGGGTAAGATTGGAAGGGTCAGAAGAAAGCTATCACTGTGGTAGAAGAACAGCCAGTTTTACATTATTATTTCTTCTCCTTCGTACATAAATATTTCCCCTAGAACTGCTTAGCCTGCATTCCCAGACCACAACTGGAAACACCCCTGAATCATATACACCATTAATATGGCAATCAGAAAATTTGGGAATTCCTAATTTCATTCTCATAGAGCAAAGTTCTGCAACGTCAGCACAATGAGGAAGTTGACAGTTTCTTGTGAGTCTCGCCCACAAAAATACTTAGAGGCAATCATTAATTGATTTACTCATTATAGAATCACGTGGTTTTGCCTTGAATTATTCATAAGGAAAGCACGAAGTAAACAAAGGAAATTAAAGATGACAAAGCAATAGTATACAGTTATCCCATTTTAACAATGACCTTCCAATACTCAAAACTGAATTCCCTTTAAATATGATGCTGCCTGTGACAGCTTTGTATGCTTCTTCCACTAAAAGAGCCAGGGGGATTTTTTTCTCAGTGACTGCTTTCCAAAACTGCATGAGTAAGTAAAAAAGATGTGTCTATGAATGATGACTATGTTTATACATATTTGCTAACTACTCAGTCTCTTAAACACACACAGACACACATTCCTGTGGTTGATGTTTTGTGCACCCCAATAAACTTATCTGGGAGTCAGAGAACAGAACAGCCACTATATTAAACATAGAGGTTAGGGAGTGGGTAGCACATGCCTTTAATCCCAGCATTCCAGAGGCAGAGATCCATCAGGATCTCTGTGAGTTCAAGGCCACACTATAAACAGAGCCAGGCATGGTGGCACACACCTTTAATCCCAGCACTTGAGATCTCATGTCTTGCTTGGGAAAAACACATGCCTTAAATCCCAGGAAGTGATGGCAGGAAGGAGAAAGGTATATAAGACTTGAGGACCAGGAATTAGAGGCTTTTAAGCTTTTAGACATTTCGCAGCAGTTCAGCTGAGACCCATTGGATGAGGACTCAGAAGCTTCTAGTTTAAGGAAACAGGATCAGCTGAGAAGTTGGTGAGGTGAGGTTAGCTGTGGCTTGTTCTGCTTCTCTGATCTTTCAGAATTCACCCCAATACCTGGCTTCTCAGTTTGTTTTTATTAATAAGACCTTTTCAGTTTTGTGTTACACATTCCAGTATAAGGAACCTACCAAGAGAAGTTGAAAACACCCTTCCTTATTTGCTAATTTCCTTCAAAAGGAGAGAAAAAAACAATATATAATTTGTATTTTTGTCATAATAATGGTCACTATGTTCAGTATTTGCTGTACTCATGAAATTTATATTGTTTATAAACTGCTATTAATTTTATTCATTACTTTTTTATTAGCCTATTAAGCTAGATTTGAAGAATTTGGTGGTGACATTGATCTTAGACAGTTCCAATTCATTTGCTTTCCCAAACAATAACTAATATACAGTGCTCTATAGAAATAAAAGGAAATCATTTGCTTGCCAACCAAAAAAATTATGTCATTCCATGAGGTTGCCTTAATCCTCTTATTTTATAATTGTGTTTTCTTCTACATGCTGACAAATTTGTAAAATTTTGTAATCTAAAAATTGTCTCCACAGTGACTACAACAGTGGCCAAGTTTCCTTAGATTTTTTTTAAGCTGACCTTTTAGTCACAGCAACCTTTCAAATGTGTTGAAGGTTTGAGCCTACAATCACTAAACAGGCATTAAGAACACACAGGAACTAAATTGCACCTATGGCAACAAAATGCATAATTAGCCACTAGGACGTCATGCCAGAAGCACAAATTAGACACTCTATTGCACCTGCACCTTATCACCTGCAGGCTCAATTACACACACACATAGATTTGCCTGGACAATGCCTGTCTGCCAGAAAATAGCCAACTTAACAGTTTTCTAGCATAAGACACTTGTCCTTTAAGAACCTCAGTGAACAACTGAACTCTGGGCTATTTCCTTACACTTCAATGTTGTCTGCTCTCAGGCAGTATCCTCCAAATATTTCTAAAATGTAATTCATCTCCATGTTTTGTTTTCTCCTATGACTTGTTTAGTTTAGTGAACCACACAGGGTTTTTTAAATATTATGATTATGTAACTCAGAAATTATTTTCTGAATCTAAGTTTCTGTTTTCACAGAACTATACATGGAACCCTTCAACACAAACAAAACAGTTGATCATCAACCCTAAGTTATCAAGGAACACCGGACTGTTCTAAGAATAACAGATTTTCATGAGAATTTTATATATTCTGAAGACACTACATTTTATTTCAATGAGAAAGTAGAAGGAAAACAGAAGGGTTGAATCATGCTCTTGTTTCTTTTTTTTTTTTTTTTTTTGGATTCCACTGTCCTCCCTCCCCCCACCTCCTCTCAGCCCACCTCCCATTCCCATCTTTCCAGGACAAGGACTCCTCTGGGGATTCAGCTCAACCTGGTAGATTCAGTCCAGGCAGGGCCAGTCCCCTCCTCCCAGGCTGAGCAAAGTGTCCCTGCATAGACCCCAGGTTCCAAACAGCCAGCTCATGTACTAAGAACAGGTCCCGGTCCCACTGCCTGGGGGCCTCCCAAAGAGTTCAAGCTAATCAACTGTCTCACTTATCCAGAGGGCCTGATCCAGTTGAGGGCTCCTCAGCTATTGGTTCATAGTTCATGTGTTCCCACTAGTTTGGCTATTTGTCCCTGTGCTTTTTCCAATCTTGGTCTCAACAATTCTCGCTCATACAATCCCTCCTCTTTCTCGCTGATTGGATTCCTGGAGCTCCACCTGGGGCGTGGCAGTGGATCTCTGCATCTGCTTCCATCAGTCATTGGAATAAGATTTCTAGCACGACAGTTAGGGTGTTTGGCCATCCTATCACCAGAGTAGGTCAGTTCTGGCTTTCTCTTGACCATTGCTAGTAGTCTATTGTGGAGGTATCTTTGTGGATTTCTGGGGAAATCTCTAGCACTTTGCTTCTTCCTATTCCCATGTGGTCTACATTTATCATGATCTCTTTTTCCTTGTTCTCCCTGTCTGTTCTTGATCCAACTAGGATCTCCCGTTCCCCTAAGCTCTCTTTCCCTGACCCTTGCCCTTCATTACCCACCCTCTTCACGCCCAGTTTGCTCATGTAGATCTCATCCATTTCTCTGTCATTGGGCGATCCCTGTGTCTTTCTTAGGGTCCTGCTTTCTAGGTAGCCTCCCTGGAGTTGTGAGTAGCAGTCTAGTCATTCTTTGTTTTACATCTATTATCCTCCTATGAGTGAGTACATACCATGTTTGTCTTTCTGAGTCTGGGTTACCTCACTCAGGATGATTTTTTCTAGATCCATCCATTTTCCTGCAAACCTCATGATGTCATTGTTTTTCTCTGCTGAGTATATGTATCACATTTTATTTATCCATTCTTCAGTTGAAGGGCATCTAGGTTATTTCCAGGTTCTGGCTATTACAAACAATGCTGCTATGAACATAGCTGAGCATGTGCCTTGTGGTATGATTGAGCATTCCTTGGTTATATGCTCAAGAGTGGTATAGCTGGGTCTTGGGGGAGATTGATTCCAAATTTTCTAAGAAAGTGTCATATTGATTTTCAAAGTGGCTATATAAGCTTGTATTCCCACCAAGAGTGCTCTTGTTTCTTATTGGGAGTTTTTAAATTGTTTTCAGTATATTTGAGGGAAGGATACATTTTTCTTGTCTCTGGGATGACATCATGTTTTTTGAAAGGTTTGGGAAAAACACTGATAAATTAGTTCTCAGACAAAAATCTAATGAAATAAAGAAATTATTTATGTTTCTCAAAAATATATAGAATACACAAAGATCCTGTAGGCAACAAAGTGGCTATATGAAATCATTTTGTCTACAGATTCAAATCAAGAAAAATTTTTATGGAAACAATGCATGAAAATGGGCAAAATGATAACTTCCCACCCATTATGTGAATCAGATCAGTGTCCATTGGATTTTCCTGCTGTCTTCAACTGATTATGTATTGCAAATATCTATAAGAAAAGATGTTAATGTGAAAAGAAAATTAGTAAGAATGATATTAGTTCTGGTCTGTTTTTATTTGACAAAGGTACAACTGGATTATATCATCAACCTAAAAACCTTAAGGTTTTTTTTGAAATACATGCTTTGCCTTTTATCTGAGTTAGTAATTTGATAACACTTTTTTTGTATTAGTAATTTGAGAATACTTTTTTGTATTAGTGGCTATGCATATTTTCATGTTTGTCTTTGACTCATGCTTAACACATTAACAGATTTCTCTTCAACAAACAAACTGAGTCTGACACAACCATCTCCATTTTCACTTTTGTAGAGAATTACTCTTTAAAATAGAAGTTACATACCTGGATTGTTAGTTACAGAGAAGCCAAGCTGGATCTGAGAGGGAAGCTTCCTTTCCAATAGCTACTGTGAAATGCTAGAAGACATAATGCAGACTCTGAGGAGGTGGGGCAGGCCCCGATTGTTGACCAAGCAGTAAACTACACAAATTATACTTCTAATGTATTGGCAAGATAGGCCCAGTTCTGTAATAGTAGCACCACTATTATGAGAGTATTAAATTGCTCTCCGATAGGAAATGAGGCCTATTCACATGAGGGAATTCATTATTGGTACTGAGAATTCCAGCCAAACTTCATGGTTCAGGAAGTAATAGACTTCAAGGAGGCATCTACTAATATTACTGATATGCAATCAAACTGCTTCTAATTGTTTATGTTTACTCAAAGACAAATGCTAGTCCTAGCCTTATTCAGACAAACTTTCTCTGAGAGGTGGTGGAAGAAGAGCCACATTGATTCAAGTATTCAACAATGAAAAGTACTCCTCCTAAAGTTAGGGAGCTTTTTGGAAGAATGAAAGGCCTTGAAAGAAGGTCTACAAAATTCCACCTTCTACACACAGTATACCCATCTTAACAGTGCTTACTTACATCGAGCCTGAAACAGAATGAGCTCATCTGTAGCTATTCATGGTTAGAGGAAAAGCAAGTGGCTACTGACAGCTTCTGGGAAACTGGGAGTCACTGCTGTAAGTTTGGCTATCAGTGGTGAGCCCACCAGGCTTCAGTGTAGTGTTCCAAACCCACACATATCCTGCATTCTACTCATTGGGTCTAATGACAAAATAAAACCACAAGGATATGGAAAAGGAACTTGGGGAGAGGACATGGCAAAGGCAGAAGAGACATGAGGGAGCATGGAGAGAGTAATCAGGATGTGGTGTAAGCATGAATTAGAAATCACTGAACAAATGTTGTAAAAATACATCTAAAATAAACTGTGATTCTCAAAAAGACAAGAAGATAGCACCCAAAACTATCATTCTCCCTGGGTAAAGTCTCAAAACAATAAGCTCTATTTTTCACAACTAATTAACCATGTCTTAAACATTATTAATTAAAATGTATCTTTTCTTTAGATTTTGTTTCCTTCTCTACAATTTTTTTCTCTGCTCCATGGTTTACCTGGCTTTTCTAGATTTTTTGAAACAATTTTTATTTACATTATATTTGATAGTTTCAAAGAGTATTAAGTCAGGTGTCGCCTTCACTGGTATTGTTTAGAATTCTTCTTTTTCCCATGCTTAGACTAAGGTTATGATCTCGTGTAAGATGGACTTGCTGAGGGAAATGATATTCTGATCTCATTTCTATGTATATATCAATAATGCAACTTGTCAACACACTTCTGAACTCTTATAAACAATATGGGTCTTCTTTCACATTTCCCCCACCTTCATTTCCATAGCATATGTTTTGGAAAAATTAAGATCACATTTACAAAGGGGAAGAAGTTGTGCACTTTTTTCAAAGGAAATATCTACTAAATTATTTTTTATTTCTCTAATACATCTTTGTCTATTTCCTTTCATTTGACTATTCAAACATGTGTCTGTATGATTACAGGCAGATTACATATCTTGGGATAAAATGCAATAATATTATCACATGGCTATGTTCTTCCACTTAAGGATTGGTATTGCTTTCATTGTATTCTCTTGTGTGTGTGTGTGTGTGTGTGTGTGTGTGTGTGTGTGTGTGTGTGT
>CABHPH010107057.1:14379-29379 GCA_902168325.1 Peromyscus nudipes
TGTGTGTGTGTGTGTGTGTGTGTGTGTGTGTGTGTGTGTGTGTGTGTGTTTCCTTATTTTGTGGACAAAAAATGTGCTCTGTTCACCTCACAGTTTTCTTTTTAACATCCAAACCAAGCATTGCATTTGACTGGAAAATATTGTTAGAAACCAGACCTA
Organism: Peromyscus nudipes; assembly: GCA_902168325.1. NCBI lineage: Eukaryota > Metazoa > Chordata > Mammalia > Rodentia > Cricetidae > Peromyscus > Peromyscus nudipes. Next base: position 14,539 of record CABHPH010107057.1, read on the forward strand.
GACACTGGCTGGAGAGTCATATTTATTTTCTGTTTTGTAAATTATATAGTGGTAAATTAAGTAGGCTTTATTGAGACTACAGAACATTGGGAATTTTGGCTTTCAAAACATAAGGAAATTATCATTTTCAATGAAAGAGCAAATTAGCTTTCAGAAGAGATCAGAATACAGTGTGAGCCAGGTTCAATGAGATCCTCTTAATATTACCTATAAGCTTTACAACAAAACAAAATGTAACAATGCAGCCAATGTAACATATGCCTACTCACCGGTCATTCATTGACACTTGTTGGATTCTGAGCTATCACATAATTTAAAAAACAATAATAGAATTAATGTCACATTGGCAATTGGAAGGGACAAAATATCTATCTCAATCTCCATTCATTCAAACATTACATTTAACATAATATCTGAAGTTTTGTAACTAAACTGATATTCATTTGCTGATAGAACTTTAAAGAGGAACCAACTGTAAATCTCTGCTGCAAAGATGAGGTTTTTTTTCATGTTATTGAGTATTGAATGCATATCTTCCTCTGTGAATGATGAGTACTGTGCAACTGAGCTATATGTTTTTTTCAAGTTACATTTAGTTTTGCGTATCATTTGGAAGAGGGATTCATTGAATTAGAATTTGGATTGCTAGTTTCTAATACTTTTACTGTACAGAAAAGACACTTGCTTCTGCCTTGACAGAAAAAAAATTCCTATTCAATTTTACTTATTTGCATACCTGGATGAATATGTATAAGAGTATCCAAACAACTGATTGTTCAGATGTCAAGACCAAATATCAGTAACAAATAGACATAAGACTCTGAGTTTGGGTGCTTTTTTTAAAAAAAAACACAACACATTTATACTTTAAGTTTGCAAGTAGCATTCCTCTTCCAATGAAAAATTGTACATAATGAAAAGAAAAAAATTATCTTCACAATAAATAGTTCCAAATCCCAGAAATTACCAACCATTCCATTTCTATATGTATTTCTGAATAGTATGTACAAAACCTGGATATTTAAAGCAATATTTTCCCCAGGCAAGTTTCTGATTTTTAAGCCATAGAATAGAAACGTACAAAAAGATCACTCTGAATAATTTCTCACTGCCTCATTTGCAGGGAAATTCAGTGTCAGACAGTGGTGAAGTATATAGTAAACGGTGTCACCACTACTCATTAGTTGTTGTTGCAAAATTTGAATAACCCAGCTTGTTCTGTTATAAAACAAGTATAGACAAGAGTCCGCTGTAGCTTCCTTTAAGAAAATGCATAGCTTTCAGCCACTTGGGATTGACTCAATGCCCATCCTGTGCTGTCAGGACCCTTAAAAAAGCAAAATTGTTATGGAATCAATTCTCTTTCTTCTAGACAGAAACTTGAAAATAAGCAGCAACATCTTCATCAGCTCACTTAGAGCCCAGTCCATTTGTACTGGATACCTTGAGACACAGTCCCAGCTTCCACATGTCTCTTCACAGCACATCTTTCCTCTAAGTGCCAGATGCATCTTCAGGAGAGCTGTCAGTTGCAGAAGCTCAAGGCTGCCTGTTAGATTCACTCTCTTAGAGAAGATATTTAATTAGGTCAAAACCATTCAAAGTCAAAAGAAAATTGATGTCTCTTTTTTTATTTTTTTTAAATTTTCTAATGTCTTTCAAGTATGTTTGATACTTTAAAAGTATCCATCCCTTCATTTTTTGAAGAGATCAAATTTTTGAAGGGTTCAGTTTATTTCAAGAATAAAACATCCCACTCATAGATAGAGAATAATGATCTTATCTTATAAGTACTTTGAAAACCAGAGACACCCTGCAGATACCTTGAAAGCTCATTCTGCACGTACTAGAAAGTAAAAATCTTTTCCAAAGCTTTGACTTACACTTCCCTTCTTGTTCTACTCTTTCATTATTCCTAGATGTTTTCCACAGTAAATAAACTAAGCTCATGTTTATTAATGTGGAAACAACTTTATTTGGTTTTTTTTATATCTCTCTATGCACTTTTGTAGTAAATTTTACAGAACTTGCAACACATAAGTGTTATGACCAAACATATTTTATCTGGTCTCATCAAAGGACACAATATTTAAAAATTGGTTACTATTACATATCTTGCATACTTACTCACATCTTATTTTCCACCAAGAAAACATTAAAAGGAAAAACTATCTAAAGATTTCAAAATGTCAAAATAGGATCACATACTTGAAACATTGTGTTACTTTAACTAGACAGCAGAGAGCAGTACAAAGCTAGCCCAATGCAAAGACATTATGTTATCTTAGGTTTCATTAATTACCAGCAGAAAACAAACTCAGGAAAATGTCTAAGGTAAAACTGCTCTTTTGTATAATGACTCATTTTTTTTTTACTTGATCCTATTTCTGATGTAAAAGAGAGTGGTGACAGGAGGAATTAAAAATCAGAATGAAATCTATTTTTCTTGGAAAATTACCACCATTCTGGGAGAGAATTATTTTTCCAGTGAAATAATGATGGGAATTAGTTTTCTGTCTAACGAAATTATAAAACTCCTGCTTTTTTTTATCATCTTCTGAGGAGCAAGACCCAAGTTTCACCAATAGAATTTCTATTCATTGGTTGAATAATTCAAGAATGTGGTCAGTCAGAAGATCATTTACCTTAAGAACATGGATGTCTTTCACGTCTACCAATTTCAGTTTGAAGTTTTATGTTACTGGAACTTTTAAGTTGCGCTTCTGTAAAAGATGTCTTTATTAAAGTTTGAAAAAGTCTGAAAAATCACAAGTGTCTATTTCCCCATGAGTGTGATTTCTTTGGAGTACTGACTACTATTTAAGATTGGCTGAGATGAGGTACTTCAAAATTCATTTAGTGTTGTTTTAGTTCCTATTTCTCAAAAACACTCTACACCCATAAGGTGAATAGACCTTACAATCTGAGATAAAATTTGTGGCTGATCTATAAGTAGTGTCTGTAAATAAAGCTCAGTTAGTTGGAGTCTTGATAACGCTGTTCCTTGAGTTTACAATTTTCCTCTTTGTCGTTATATTTTATCTCACTTTAGCTTAGTCTGAATTGGCTTTTCAAATTTTTAGAAATTACATTATTCTAGAATTACCACATCTAGAATTATTGGATTTCAAATAAACAGAATAAAACAAACACAAAGAATGCATAGGGACGGGGAGAGTATGTTTTAAGTTTCTCTGACTTCTAAAAATTATTTCAAACTCAAATTATCTTATTTACTCTTTAACCTGCGCTATTTTGGCCCAAGACAGAGGAGCAAGTATGCTGTTAATCTTTACCATCGGTTTGAGTAGATTTAGACATAAATGTATCTCTTAGTGTGTCTATCAAAGCTGCTTCAGCAAGATGCAAGTGAGCAAAGACAGACCATTTGGCTTATATTTTTCAATGCCATGAGGTCTAGAAATGAATAAAAAGAGAAAAAAAAGGACATGAGAACCACCATTCATTTCTCTGCTCTTCGGTATGGATACATTGTGATCTGTGACTTTACCCTTTGATTGCCAGAACATCCCTGCCACAATGAATGATGTTCTCTTAAATTGTTAGTCATAACCAGGCAGTACTAGTGTATGCCTGCATGCCTGCATGCCTACAAGCCTTTAATCCCAGCACTCCAGAAGCAATGCCAGATGGAACTCTGTGAGTTCTAGGCCAGTCTGGTCTACAGAGCAAGTTCAATGACAGTCAAGGCTACACAGAGAAACACTCACTCTAAACAAACAAACAAACAATACACACACAGACACAGACATAGACACACACAGACACACAGACACAGACACAGACACACACACACACACACACACACACACACACACACACACTTTTTTCCTTTAGAGAGATGTATGAATTCCCCTGGCAAGGGGAAATAGATGAGATCTCCTGAGTAAACTGGGGTAAGGGTAGGGATGTGGATGTGGGAACATGAGAGATCGGGTTGGGTGAGTTGGGGCAGGACAGAGAGGGAGAGTAGTGAAAAAATATCTTGATAGAGGTGGCCATTTTGGAGTTAGGAAGAAACTTGGTGCTAGGAAAACTCCCATGAATCCACAAGGATGACCCCAGCTAATACTCCTAGCAATAGTGGAGAAGGTGCCTAAACTGGCAGCCTTCTGTAATTAGATTGGTGATTACCCTAATTGTCATCATAAAACATACATCCAGTAACTGATGGAAGCAGATGCAGAGATTCACAGCCAAGCACCAGGGTGATCTCCAGGAGTCCAGGTGACCAGAAGGAGGAGGGATTGTACATAAAGACGGGGCAAGATCATAACTAGGAAACCCACAGAGAATGCAGACTTAAACTAATGGGAGTTCACAGTCTCTGAACCAACAGCTAGAGAGCCTGTATGGGACTGACCTAGGCCCTCTGCATCTGGATGACGGTTGTGTAGCTTGGTCTCTTTGTGGGGGCCTTTAGAAGTGGGATTAGGACCTGTCCCTGGCTCAGGAGCTGGTTTTTTGGAACCTATTCCTAATGCAGGGATGCCTCACTCAGCCTTGATGCAGGGGACAGAAATTGGTCCTGCTTCAACTTTATGTGATATGATTTGTTGACTCCCATGGTAGGCCGGCCCCTATCTGAACTGGAGGAGGAGTAGATGGGGGCAATAAGTGGTAGGTGGGGTGAGAGAACAAGAAGAGAGGAGGAAGGGAAAATTATAGTTGATATATAAAATAAATGAAAACATGAATAAAAATGCTTTTTGAGGAGTATTTGTTTACAGCAACAGAAACTATTACGAATACAGGAATTTTTATCTTTGAATCTGAAGTGCCCTCAAAGGTCATTTGATAAAAGTTTCATTTCTAGCCTTAGCATTATTGGAAAATATTACGAAGCTCTGGGATTGGAGACTAGTTAGAATAACATCATTGGCGGCTAGTTCTACACTTTGATTCTCATGTCTACTGTGTTCTTCTACCACATCATCTCCACTGTGGCAAAGATCTTCTGCTTTACCACAAGTCTGGAAGCAATGAAACTTCCGGACAGTGGGTTGAAACTCCTGTATCCATGAAGGAAAATAAGCCACTATCCACTTAAATAAATTCCTGTCCTGTATTTTGTCAGAACAATGCAAAATTGAGTTAGGCAGGAAGCCAAAATCTTGACAGAGAGCTAAGTCAAACAAGTTTCTGATAAAGTACGATAAAGAATAGGGGTGATTTCATCAGAACATGCAGGCATAATCTCTGAATATAATTTAGTTTATAGATATTTCAAATGACTTTTATTTACATAGTAAAATTCTCTTTGGCAATATGGTATAGTGGGGCAAAGATGGGTTTGTGCTAATACAGAGCATTTGGGTTTTAAACAGACCATGGAGTATTTACTGTCCCCTGAGTTTTAATATTCTCTCATAGAATTAGGAAATGAATACTTATTCTAGAAAGGAAAAAAAAAAAAACTCTGAGAGTTGGGATGGTGAGATGAGTTACAGGTAACGGCATTTGTGGCCAAGCAAGTTAGAAAACAATTTGAGTTAATTTTCAGAGGCCACAGTTGGAAGGAGAGAACTGACTCATGCAAGTTGTCCTCTGACATCTACATGTGTGCAGTGGAATGGAATCTGCCAATCACATAAATAAATATAAAAAACGATTTTAAAAATGAATGCTATCAAAATTAACTGCCATGCTCTTAACAAAATATGTACTCTACAGAGGGTATGAAAAAGCATTGTCGGTGTTGTATCAACTTCTTAAATTATGAATTGATAATTAGAATTTAAATCATTTTCTTTTCTGAAAGAAGTTTATTGTGACATCTATGATACTTTGTCTCAAATCATGGCTCTTCATTACAGGACTTTCCCTCCACATAACCTCTGTAATTCAGAACCATACAAATAAATCCAGTCTCATTACATGTTTTTTTTTTTTAAAGTGGCTTACTTATCTGTTGATTTGGTCACATTAAAAAGACCATAAATCAGTCCGACAAAAAAAAATTTTCTCAGAATCCTGGGACGTCACATCTTACTGCTTTGTGTCACCCAGGGAACCACTTACTTGTAAGCACATTGCCACATGAACTCCAGACTTCTAATATCACCACATGTAGCCACCAAGAAACTAGAAAGAATGATGTGAAACAGATGTGCCCATGAAACTATTTCCTGTTGATCATTTGATAGAGTTTTTGGTATCATTAAACAAGTGTAGCTAATTTGAATGGCCTACAGGGAAAAAAAAAAGAAAGTTGGCTATCCTGATGAAGTTTGAGTCCGTGGCTAGTACCTACATGGCTAGCCCTGCAAACGGAAGCATTTTATGCTTTTCAGTCATTTTAAAAGCCCATCCAAGACCAGGTGGAACAGCAGGACCACTCAGCCAACTAACAGAAACATGGAAAATGATGATAGGTTTTTTTTTTTTTTTTTTTTTTTTTTTTTTTTTTTTTTTTTTTTTTTTGGTTTTTCGAGACAGGGTTTCTCTGTGTAGCTTTGCGCCTTTCCTGGAGCTCACTTGGGAGCCCAGGCTGGCCTCGAACTCACAGAGATCCGCCTGCCTCTGCCTCCCGAGTGCTGGGATTAAAGGTGTGCGCTACCAACGCCCGGCGATGATAGTTTTGATAATACCAAAAGTCACTCCTAAAAATACTGTATGTCTTTAAAGACAATGATAAAATAAGGAAAAAAATCCTGAAGATTTAAAATTCATGGTAAAAGAGGAAGAAAGGAACAAAAAGTAAAATGCACATGAATCCACAGGAAAGACAAAACTATGTTCAAAATGATTTCTTCCTCATTGACAGGGAAAATAAAACATTAGTCATTCTCTTCTATTTTATTTTTTTAACAAAATAAAACATAATAAGATAAAACAATAACACCAAATCAAGGTTGGACAAGGCAAACCAACAGGAGGACAAGTGTCCAAGAGAAGGCACAAGAATCAGAGGCTCACTAGTTCACATATTCAAGAACCCCATAAAAACACTAAACTGAAAGCCATAGTGCATACACAGAGGACCTGGTCCAGACCTGTGCAGGCCCTGTGCATGTTGCTTTAGTCTCTGTGAGTTTATATTGCTCAGTTGATTTAGAGGGCCTTGTTCTCCTCATGCCCTCTCTCCCCTCTGGCTCTTACACTCTTTCCACCTCTTCTTCTGCAGGGTTTCTTGAGCTCTGAGGGGAGGAATTTGGTGAAGACATCCCACTTAGAGCTAAGTCAAATATTAGCTTTTAAGCCTGATTTACATTCTAAAAGTATTAAGCTCCTGGTCAGCCTGAATGGCTCAGAAAGTAGATGTTCTTCTACCAACTTAAATTTGATCTCTGGCATATATAGGTGGAAAGATGGAAAAGGTTTTCTTTGGATTTCCATGTGCATGCTATTTCATATGTACCTGTTCATGCACTATACATATATGTGCATATACATGCTATCATAAAAAATAAAATTATTAAAGTATAAAGGTGGACATGCTGCTTTTTTTTTTTGCAAAAGTGATGATTTACTGGTTCTTGAGAAAAATAAAACTGAATAATTAAGGACATCTCTATAAGTAGAGCAGAGCATCAAAATATCCAGCATTCTATTACCCAAGATTATCTACCATTAAAATCATTAAAAAACATAAAACATTAAAAACACATTTTTCTTCTCTCTAATCCCATAAACTAACAAAGCCTCAAAGATGTGATACAGGTCTTACTTTAATTCATAGCGTCATACACTAATCATCTGTACTTGTCCATTTTTTTTTCTTTTCAAAAGCTTCCAAACATCAAAGGAAAAAGAATCTGGCTTAAACAATGGACTATAGTCACCTGTGGTTTATATCTTGCTTTTGTATTTTTATCTGTGTAAGTCTAGAGTTCATTTCCTTAAGACCCATGAGCCAAAGCCACAAAGCTTAATTCATTAAAAATATCATTTGTAACTTGTAAAGTCTATTCACTTTTAAACATTGCAGCTTTGCATAATCAATGCTTAGTTCAATATGATATATGAATGGAATTCCTCATAATTCAACAGTTTTTTTATATGTTTAAAAATCAATATGGCTTTATTCAGCCAAATTGCGTAATCTCTCTTGTACTTCTTAGGCCAGTACAAGAATCACAAATCACAGGAGTGTTAGTCATGTTAGTTAGCTGGATTTTGAAAAGAAAGAAACTAAAATTAAAAAAAAATGTTTATAGAACTAAGTACTAAGTTCATTTTTTTCTTTAAAAGATTTTAGAATGTTACTGATATTTTGTATTTAAATGGCATAATGACAATATAAATTTTTTAATTAAAGAAGTTTAAATTCAAACTAACAGAACAAATAAAAATGTTGGATAAAATAAATCGGAAAACAAAACAAATACATTGATAAAGATATAAATATTTTAAATTAAAATCAAATTGAAATATATATACATATATGTTCTATGTCATGATATCTATGCATGAACTTTATTCTAAAGATTTATTTCTCTTTATTTGAAATAATATCTTGTTTGTAGGTGGGTTTTTTCAAACAAGTGGCAATAAAAATTTTATAGCGCCTCATACTGATACCTTTGATTTATCTCTTGGTTTCTATCCATTTTCCTTTTGAAAAAAAAATAATTCAATAAAGAAACAATGTGATCATTGATAGAACGCCTAAGAACAAACTTAATTCAGTTTATTTAACTGGAAAACTATCAAAGTGCTTAGGAGATGAAGCAATATGTGGGAGTATCTTTTGATAGAGGATTACCTACAGCTTAATATCTTATTCATGAAACATTTCCCACCTCTGATAATTAAAGAACATATTTCAACAACTGTATGAAGTCTACTATATGGCCAGGAAAAGTGACTAGAAGAAAGAGTATAGGAGTGTTGCTAGCAAATGGGTTTTGCATTGAGATCTCTGGGGAACATGGTCAAGTTATGATCCAACCCCATCTCCCTCACTTCTTCATATTTTAGCAGTTGCTTCACTTTGGCATTTTGATGACCTGAGAGGATTGTAAGTAATGGGTCAGACTTCTCACAAGTACCTTGGACTCATTTTCTTGCTTTTTTTATCACCACCCATAACCGTCCTCTTCCAAGGTTTGTCCTTGTCCATCAATTGAAGCTGTTGTAACCAATTCCCACAGACTAGGTGACATAAACAGGAAGCACTCATTTCTCAGAGTTCTGTACAGTAAGGGCACAAAAACCAGGAAGGTTATAGACTGCTTATCTGGGTATAGCAAGCATTATGGCTCACAGATGGCTATCCTCTGTTGTATCCTTAGCTGGTAGGAAGAGGGCTATGGGCAATATACTCTGTTTATTTTCCTGTGATTGCACTTCTCACATTCTGATGCTTCTAACCTCATAATTACATCCAATGGTTCCACTTCCTAATGTTATTCTATCATGGGTAAAGATTTTGACATTTTAGCTTAGGAGCCACACTGTGGAAATCAGCTCACAGCATTAGTCTACAATAATTCTGGAGATTTTTCATTCGCATCTCAATGTTCTTCTTACTTTAAATTCCTTTATTGTTATTTTTGTGTGTGAGAGAGTGAATGAATGAATTAATGAACGAATGAACTTGGCACTAGTGCCATTGCACACATGCGAGGTCTGAGCATAACTTTTTGGGAATTGATTCCCTCCCTCTACCACGGGATTTCAGGATAGAACTTAGGTTACAAGGTTTGTGCAACAAGTTTTTACTGATGTTACATTTGGTTACTTATTTATTTATTTACTATTATTGCATGTAATATGTGCATACTAATGAAAAGTGTTTATTTTTATTATGTTTGTGAGTGTGATGGTTGTGAGTGTGAATGAGGGTTATTTGTGCAATGGTGCATGTGTAGTTGCCACTTTGTGGATTTGGTTGTCACTTTCTACTTTTACATGGGTTTTACGAATAGCATTCAGGTCACTAGGCTTGCATACAAAGCAGGAGATATTATATGATGAGTCATCTTACCAGCCATGCATTCTATTGTCTTAACCACTTTACTCTAGTTCAGGATTTGCTACTTATGTATTGGCCATGTAAGAAAACCCAATGTTTACTTCATATTACTTTAAATAAAAAAATGTATCTTTTGTTTGACTTAGTACCACCAACTGCTTGTAGTCCTAATTCATTCCTCATTAAAGAAGCTCAAGGCTTTGATAACTACAGAATCAGAAGTGGTTCAATGAATTTTCTTGAAGAAAATTTAAATGGGAATGTTAATCAGCAAATGAGTACTATAAATTCATTAATATTGACCAAATTGTTGGGAATTATGCAAATAAGTATGACAATATTTTTCCTGTTTAAGAACAAGATATGTGAATTTAGTGATTTTTATCCTATACAATTGAAAATGCCCATGTTTTATTCACAAGTAGAAATATAAAATATATACATATACATATACACATCCTTTAGCATTACATACATATATGTGTTTGCATATAATTACACCAAAAGTTTGTCATTGTCTCTTGACAATGACTCGAATGAGTGCTTTCTGTGAATTTCTATAACATTAGCTTTGTTGAGCTCTCATATCAGTGCTGACAGAAAGATTTTTTTAAATGATAAGGGAGCCTGACATAGAATGCACAATTACATTCTCAGTTACTTAGGAGTCTGAATTTGAGGCCAGCCTATGATTAAATACTGAAATCCTACAACAAAAAGAAAAGAAAGAATTAAGAAACAGTGCCTTATATGGCATGCAATGTGACTGCCAATAATGGGGCATTTAGGAAGAGGCAATTCATAAGTGTGAGTAGAGGTGCTGTCCTCCAATCCTGACAACCCGAGTCTGATCCACTAGATCCATATGGTAGAAGGAATCAACTTACCTGCAGACAGAAAATAAAACATATTGAAGGAGTAGTAGAAGATAATGAGGAAAAAAAATATGTATCTAGGAAAATATTGCATATTTGAATAGCCCTCCAGTATAGGGCCAGTGTAACTATTGACTTCCATTTTTCTATTATCCTAACGTTTTCTTATTTCCATCTCTTTGTTTAGATTTTTCTCCAAAGTCTCCACTACTGTTATCCTTTTTCAAGCATTGTGTTTCCAGATTTCTCTTAATCTATTCTTTTGGTTTAGAAACTTCTTCATCCATTCCTTTAAATGTGGTTTTAGGAGAAAAATAATTGAACCTGTAGATTAATTTACATTCTCATGTTAATTTTTTCTTGTATGTCTTAGCTACTTTGCCATGGCCATGATAAAACACTACAACCAAGGCAATTTATAAGAGAAAGGATTTATTTGGGCATGTGTTTACAGAGGGTTAGGATCCATGATGGAGGGAAAGAGTGATGGCTATATGAGCAATAAGCTAAGTGCTCATATCTTGAACTGCAAGTATGAAACAGAGGCAGTGCAGTGTGAAAGAAGCATGGATTTGAAATTCAAAATCTACCCAGAGATATATTTTCTCAAGTGACACCAACATCCTAAACATACTAAACCACTGCCATTAGCTGGGTACCAAGTATCCAAACACTGAGCCAAATGGGAGATATTCTCATTTAAACAACTACACCATGAAAAAATAATTTTATATATTCTTTTATTCTATTTTCAGGGTGTTACACATTTTACTATGTAACATGGATAAAATAAATTTAAGTAACAATAGAAGATAATGAGAACAAAGAGAATGTCATTAGGAATGTTGCATATTTCAACAACTCTCTAGTAAAGTTCCAACTGTCTTAGTTAGGGTTTCTCTTGCTGTGAAGAGATATCATGACCACAATATCTATTATAAAGGAAAACATTTAATTGGGACTGGCTTGCAGCTCATAGGTTAAGTCCATTGGCATCATGGCAGGAAGCCTGGCAGCATACAAGCAGACAAGATGCTGTAGAGGTAGCTGAGAGTTCTACATTCAGATCATCAGGCAGCAGGAAGAGAGTGAGAAACTGGGCCCAGCTTGTGCATCTGAGTACTCAAAGCCCACCCCCAGTGACACATTTCCTCCAACAAGGCCACACCCCCTAACAGTGCCACCCCCTCTGGGCCTACGGGGTTCATTTTCATTCATGCCACCACACCAACTATTGATTTCCGTTTTCATATTATCCTACAAACACTAATAAGTTAACTCGTATGGTAAAATGTCCTAGGTCCCAGGTATTTTGTAATTTCATTTTTTATTTAATGAGACACTTTGAATCAACTGACATAAAGGAAACAATATGAAAATCATATGCACTTTTCCATTATTGTATACATATTGTTTACATTTTCAATGACAAACTAGAGTAAGCAAAAGGCACAAATATGGTGAGTAGTGAAGAATGCAATGATACATTAATTATACAGAATAAGAGATGGTGTGGAACAGGGCACAGAGACTTGGCTGGATAAAGCAATAAGTTGGGTCCTTTCAGCTATTTGAACATAATCTCAGAATATTGTGTGATATTCTTGAGTATATATATTAAATCTATCAATCACTTTCTGTTCCTTAATATACATGATGTATACATACTAGGAGATGATCTGTTTCCCATTGGACAGACGGTTATGTACTGCAGGTCCATGCTACATGAAAGAATTGAATAAGAACCACAAATAAACTCACAGTATTTGTTAGAGTCAACATTATTTGGTCAAGACAAGCCTATTCACACTAGATTTATATGCAACCAGTAGAAGAAATTCAGAATTTTGAGTTGCCTTCAGAACATTTGATAAATATAACCACAGAATAAAACCTTACTATATCCAAGTGAAGCAAAATGTCTAAAATAGCAACAAGATCTTTGTCAGATATAATAGCCAGTTTAAGAATTTGTCTCTTCCCTGATGAAGTTGGGGACCACACTGATAAAAAATCAGTTTTTGATCATAGAAGTATCTTTTTAAGTTCTTCTAACAGGCCCTAAATATTAGTGACACATGACAACAAAATATTGTTTTTCACCTTTCTTCTAACATTATGGGTGAGTTATGGCCCTGAATTTGCCTTCTTAGTCTGATATTTCAAGCAAATCAATGCCTGCATCTCAGACACGTTGGTCACTGGGCAGAGAAAGAGAATATGAACTATGAGAAGCACATGACTCAAAAGTTTTATTCAGATCTACCATTCACTATTTCCTTTCGTATTTTTTTAGACAGAACAAATAATTTGACCAGGAGAATTTTGTGTTATTTATATTCGTCACACAGAAAAAAAAAAAAAAAAAAAAACCAAGCAAGCCTCTGGCAATGAATGAGAATGCATTAACTCCTTTGAGAAGTGATTCCTGAATAAGTTTTAAACAATATTCAAGCCTACCCTGAATAGCCAGTGTGCTACGATACCAATATGATTTATGTGTTATAGATTATAACATGCAATTGAATTAACATTATACATCATGAGGATGAGAAAGATGAAAGATGTATAAAGGCATGGAAATACCTCGCTTTTCTACAAGACACTAACATTTAAAGCCAATTTCTTAAGCTTCTCATAGTGTGGAGCAGAATCCAAGTGGAATGCTTGAGCAGATTTCCAAAGCACATTCAAAGAGCACAGAGAACATCTGCTGATCATATGGACCTAGCACAACATATGAAGAAGTCATGCCAAAATGTACTGGTGTAGGTTGTTAGTACAGCTGAAACCTCCAACACATTTCCATATTAAAATTGTGGATTAGCTTCCAATGAGATTAACCCTAATTATTCTCCTTACTCCATATTTCTGTCTTTTCCCAAAACTTCTAAGAAAAAAAATCAGACAGATTCCCTTTGAAATTCAGGTACTCTATGGAAATGAACTTCAGTCCAGGGAATGGAGGATGAAGAAACTAGCAAATCTAAATTAAAGTTACAAGGATAATGAGGTTGAGTACCAGAATATTAAGTTAGAGATTTTGAAATCTTTCCCCTTCAGAGCCTCGACAAATTTGTATCTAGCTGCAATTTGAGCAATGTAATTCAGAAAGAAGGTTAAAGGGGGATGAATATGTGAAAAATTAAATACAGACTGGTTTTACCCAGATGCCATATTTAATAATAGATTAGTACTAATTAGACATCATGCCATGAAGTATTGAAGAAACTTAGGTTTCTCAATACACAACTATGTTGACATTAGCTATGCTGGAGATGAGTTTCTTCAAAGACAATTGCCTTGCAAAATTCCATGATACTACAGTATATCCATATTAATCTAATCACACTCATTACTATCTATCTATCTCATACTCCTGCACTGACGATTTCTCTTGTTCCCCATTGTAAGACTGGTTATATGACAAAGCCATTATCAGTTCTCAGTATTGCTGACAATTCTTTTGATCATAATGCTTCCTTCACAAGTTATTGTTGTGGCTCTTGTATTAAGTATTTTGTATCCTTATTTTAACCTAAGAGGGAACTATATAGATAAGAAAAATGTCTAGAATACCAAGTAAGAAATTTTTTTTTATTTTACAATACAATTCAACTTTACATATCAGCCATAGATTCCCCCCCTTCTCCCCCCCCCCCGTCCCCCCCGCCCCCCCCCCCCCCACCGCTCATTTCCATCTCCTCCAGTGCAAAGACTCCCCCAAGGGTTGAGATCAACCTGGTGGACTCAGCCCAGGCAGGTCTAGTCCCCTCCTCCCCGGCTGAGCCAAGGGTCTCTACTAAGCCCCAGGTTTCAAACAGCCAATTCATACACTGAGCACAGGACCCGGTCCAACTGCCTGGATGCCTCCTAAACAGATCAAGCCAATCAACTGTCTCACCCACTCAGAGGGCCTGATCCAGTTGGGAGCCCCTCAGCCATTGGTTCACAGTCCATGTGTTTCCATTTGTTTGGCCACTTGTCTCTGTATTCCATCCATTTTTTTAAAACATTCTTGAAATA
>CABHPH010107057.1:33755-53917 GCA_902168325.1 Peromyscus nudipes
ACACACACACACACACACACACACACACACACACACACACACACACATGCGTTGTTGGACCTGAAATTTAACCTAGTTCTAAAACCCTGCTGTGGGCCTATACTCAACAGAAGCCAGCACTTAGTTCTTTCCAACTGGCTTTTCTCAGCTAGAAGAGAAGGATAGTAGAGAAGAACCAACATTTAATATCAGGCATATGTGCATTCATGCGCACCCAGGCACACACAAATAGCAGAAACGTCTCTGCCCTTGAACCTTCATGTTTGAAGGTTTCAATTTGGGAGTCTACTTCGGTTTAAGAAACGCTTGAAGGAAGGACAGCCTTTTTGCTGGTATTACTGTTATGATTGAAATTTGGAGAAAGACCTGGAGTGTTCTTTCCCTCGGTGTCTCCCCACTATTCCAGCCTCTTTCTGAACATGCATAAAACATGAGTTCAATAACTGAACTCTTGGGGTAAAACTGGTTAGCACTGACAACAGGAAGGGAAAGTATGGAGGCCTGTCCACAGAGTTCCAGATGCCCTAGACCCAAGGCTGATGCAAAAAAGAAAGGCTGCTTGAAATCTTCATCCCTTCATTGCTCAGCATTAAAAACAAAAACAACCTAAAAACCTCTCAGAAACAAAACTGAAATCCTAAATGCAATATTAAATATGAAGGCTAAATGTTAAAAGCTGGGGATTCTTTAGAATATGCTTCTATGAGACATTCTTAGACTTGTTGTTTCAGCAAATAATTTTTAGGCATTCAGAAAAAACTGTAAGAATAATATATCTGGAATTATTATATTAATTAAAGAAATAATGACATAGGAAATAACTCAGTGCAAATGGCATGAGTGATTTGAATGGTTCCCTGTTCAAAGTCATGCGAATAGCAAAGATAGGGATAAAAAAATAGGAAATTTCATCATCCTTTAGAAAACTTAAATATTTTCATAGCCTGCCGAGTACTTTCCTGTGCCCACAATATTAGAAGGTATGGGTGGATTCTCCCAGCAAGCACCAGCTCAACCTCTCTACCTTCATTGAGTTTTGTGGATGTTGTCCTTGTCAATGAGACCCTACTGGATGTTTTGGGTACTTGATCTTCTGTCCTAGTATCAGTATGTTTTGGTTAGGGATCTTCACTGGATACTGGAGGCCAACAACAAAATCAAAAGGAACCCAGTCTCACCACCTGAAGCCTTGTCTGACTACAAAAGATGGTTAGTTCAGAATCTGTGTCCCTCATTACAGGGAGTCCTCATTTGGTTCAACCTCATAGATCCCAGGTCCTTGGCATATATGACATGGTTGTTACCTTGATGTTTCCATAGGACTCCTAACTATGGGATTGGGTGTATCTCTGACTCTTTCTCCTGCTCTTGGGACACTTTTCCTTCTCTTCTCTTGGGTGAACTTGTGCAGCTTCAGTGTGAGGGCTTTTGCCTTGTTTTATCATATACTCTTTTGTTGTATTAATTTGGCTCTTGGAGGCCTGTTCTTTTCTGATGGATGAAGGAGAGAAAGTGGATCTGGGAGAGAGGGTAAGTGAGGGGATCTGGGAGGAGTAGAGGGAGGGGAAACTGTGATCAGGATATATTGTATGAGAGAAGTATCTATTTTCAATACAAATTAAGAAACAATTAAGAAAGAGAAGTTGAGGAACAACAACAGACAAACACCTGTACTTATATTGCCCTTCTAATGAGCATTGGCAATTTATAAGCTGGAAGAAATAAAGCAATGGATGAATGGATGGAGGTGCTTCTGCTCAATGAGCTATTGTAGTCCAAGAGAACAAAACATGAGAAGCACAGTAAGTGTCATGTGTCAAAGAAGTGACTACCTTACCTGTGGTTCTCTTCACCAGTGATCATGCAGGACACCAAGGTCAAGACAAAGAAATTAGGTTAGTGACTACCAAATGGCTTCTGGGGAAGGAAGAGCAGTTTTGGAGGTGATATAAATGTTCAATGTTGTGCTCTGTGGTAGGTACATACCTAAGCCTAGAAGAATTTCATTGAATTGTGTATTTTAAAAGGTGATTTTCAATTACACCTTGATAAATATGACTACATTTTTCTCCAAAAGAAAGTTGATAAAATCTTGTTTGTTAAGTATATAAATATAAAAAAGTTTATCCTTATATAACTTTATTTTAAAATTATATTACATTTTTGTTTATTATTTACATTCTTTTTTATTTATTTATTTTTTCATTTTACATACTAACCACAGTTTTCCTTCATCCTGCTCCTCTCTCCTCCCCTGCTACCCACCCTCCATCCACTCCTCAGAGTGAGTAAGGTCTCCCTTGGAGAGTCAACAAAGTCTGGCATATAAAGTTGAGGCAGGCCCAATCCCCTCTCTTCTGCATCAAGGCTGAGCGAGGTATCCCACCACAGAGACTGGGTTCCAAAAAGCCATTTCATGCACTTGGGATAAATCCTGGTCCCACTGCCAGAGGCCCCACAAACAGATTGAGCCACACAACTGTCACCTACATTCAGAGAGCCTAGTTCGCTTCTATGCAGGTTCCCCAGCTGTCAGTTCAGAGTCTGTGAGCTCCCACTAGCTCGGGTCAGCTGTCTCTGTGGTTTTCCCCATTATGATCTTGACCACCCTTGGTCATATAATCCCTCCTCCCTCTCTTCAATTGGACTCCAGTAGCTAGGTCCAGTGTCAGTTCAGTTACCCTCTCCACTATTGCTATTTTATTGATAAATGGTTATATGCCAAGTATGTGTGTAGAAATAAAAGGAAAACTTAGATGAGTTGGTTATCTTCTTCTACTGTGTGGGTCCTGAGGCTTGAACTAGTTTTCCGGTTTGGTAGTGTCTTTCTGTACTGAGCCATCTCCCTGTACCCATATATGTTTACTTAATGTTCTTTGTTTAAAAATGCTATTATAACCCCTCAAAATACATTGAAACAAAAAATATATGATTAAGGATGTAGGACATTATTTAGTCAGTAAGGTGAACAAACCAGCAGCATGAAGACTTCAGTTAGAGGCCCAGAACACACATAAAATAAGCCAGGTGATGTAGCACATGATTGTAATCCCAGTGCTGGCAAGTCAGAGACCCTAGCCTATTTGGTGAGCTCCAAGACAGTAAAGGATCTTGTCTCTAAAGCCAGAGCAAAACAAAAATTGTGGCCATAGTTCTAAAGAGTAACATCAAGGTTGTCCTTTTGGCTCTGTGCACATATACAAATATCCACAGACATGTATACACACATGGGTATGTATATACATATACACACTTTTATATACATACACTCAGGTGCAGACACAAATATATCCAACTCAGACAAGCCATGGAATGAAATTACAATAGTGTTAAAAAAAATTCATAGTATTAAAATGCATGTAAAAGATTAAAATTAAGAGTTAATGAAAAATGAAGACAATGAAGATCATGTGACTGATGGCTTTCTACTGCTGTGTTAAAGACATTCTGAACAAAAGCAACTCAGGGAAGAGAGGGTATCATTGACTTATATGTCCATGTCAGTCCATGTCACAGTCCATCATCAATGGAAGCCAGGGAAGGAACTTAAAGCCAGAACCTGAAGACAGGAACTGAAATTGACTATGGAGTAAAGCAGTTTATTGGCTTGCTGCCAGACTCATGTTGAGCTACAATTTTTATATCTCCAACAATCATGTGCACGAGGGTGGCAATGCTCATAGTGGACTGGGCCATCTCATACCAAATGTTCATTAAGATATGGTCCCACAGACACTCACATAGTTCAGTGTAATGGAGATATTTTCTCAGTTGAGATTCCTTCTTCACAAATGACTGTAGCTTGTATTGAATCCCTATAAAATCAACCCAAGGAACAACAAGAAAAGAAAAGAAATAATTAGCAATAATCTAAAAAGGACACATAACAAAATATGGACACATATAACATCTGATTCTTAAATGTTCTTGAATTAAAAGACCAAGGGTGAAAAACAGATAATTTGACATTACAACAAATGAAATCTGGCCAATACTGGGTATTAAACCCATTGCAAGCATAACATGAGCAAACTTTCAGTTCTATATTGTCTTATACATCAAAATAAACTCATCAGTTTTAAATGTTTTATAACTTTACAGAGTCATATAAACACCACCACAATCAACTTATAGAAAACTTGCTCAGTCAAAAGATTTTTGAGGCCCCAATTACATTGTTCCCCTCTCATATTTCACCCTAAACAACCGTAGGTTTGCTGTTTTTTTTGCTTCTCATCCTAGAATTTCTTATATACAGAGCACCACAGAACTATTCAGTTGCATTTTTTGTTTCAAAGTAATAATGTTATATAAATTTAACATGTATACACATCAGTAATAACTTATGGTAGAGTGTTTCACTAGAGTAGGCATCAGGTGTATCTAACCCCACTGTCCTGATTGATGTAGATTAAAATGTATTGACCAGTTGGGTTAGCTGGTTTAAGATTTTTATGAGGACCACTGCTGTATCATTTTGTGTATTTATTTCTTTGCTGTATTATTTTATGCTCTGATTATTGCCTGAACTAGAATTTTGGTGGAACACAGTGAGTACCAGAGCACATTATATATTTATTAAGTGAGCAATCATGTTGCTTAAGTTGCATACTTTGGTTAAAAAAAAAGAGAGTAAAAATTACTCAAAAAAGGTAGAGAGCTGACTGACTCCGTCAGTATTATTGCATTTCCCTGGGAGAGTCACTGAAAACCTCAGTTTAACCTTCCCTTGTCAAATGAGAAAAATAATGAGTCTCTGCCTTGGAGGAGTATGGACAGGATTTATAACATAATTCTGCATGTAAAAATTGCTCTGCTCTTTAAGCAAAAGGAGTGCAAATTAAATACAGCAGATTATTTCATAGTTTATATTAGTCAGCTTCTGTTTCAGTTGTGGCATGGTTATGTCTTCTGTAAGAAAAAATAACACACACACACACACACACACACACACACACACACAGAGAGAGAGAGAGAGAGAGAGAGAGAGAGAGAGAGAGAGAGAGAGAAGAAAACCAACCAGAAAGTGCCTTTAATATTTTCTCATGCCACAGGATAAATTTAATGATTTTTAAAAATACATCCTGAAGCTATTAATAATTATAAGCCATTATTGTTTTACAATTGAAACAATACTATAAGCCTCTGCAAAAATATTTCAACAATTCATAAGCCCAAGTGTCTTACTGTGACCTCCAGGGCTCATTATTTAGAACAAACTGACTTCTGCAGGGTTCAGGTCTTACACATTAGTTTGTAAACAAAACAATTCTTTGGAAACACATTTAGTTAGGTGTGTGGCAGAACTTGTGTAATTGAATCTATATACTTATCTACACTAAAGTGGAAAGGTCAAAAAATAAAGTAGACACTAATTTACTTTTCTCTTAGCTACTGTGGTAAATTCGAATTTCTTCCTAGAATCTAGCAATCTTCTTCCAGCATAGCTGAAAAGTTGGAAAAGAAATGGAAAGAGAAAAATGCCACAGTTAGAAATGATTTAGATCCCAGTATAGTTGGAGAACATCAGAGCTTGACTATATTAAACCTGTAATGGCTGAAATTTAACAGAACCTAGATACATCTTAGCATAAGTAGGAGTGGAGACAGATATAGCAAAACAGTAGCAGTTTAAAAATATACATTTTGGATGCGCAGAAATACTGAAACTATGAAAACTTCAACAGATTGCACATTTCAGTATAAAGCAAAGTACGTGAACTGTATTCACTAAAGTGGAATCAACCAAATGATTATTGAAATTTATGTTCAAGCAGTATGGTTGCTCTGTACTGAAGGAATTTAGCTCATATATGTTCTATGTAGGATTTTCTCAATACTGTATTATGTTAGAATTACATTTAAAGAAAAGGAAAAAATATCAATATACCGAGAAAACCTGGGGTATCAGGGTAATTTGATTTAATTTGGGGCATAGGTCTTAGTAATTTTAAGACTGTTCTTATTAACGTATGTTTGATGGTATATTCACGAAATACTGACAATAGAACAGACAGAATTTGAACTTGCATTCCTAGGTGCTTTACTTGGCATTATTAGGTCTTGCACAATTTCACAAGTGTTTAAAGATATGTGATTCAATGGATTCAGTCTATAAAGGACTCATGCTTATATTTAAGGTTAATCTTGCTTTAGTGCAAGCAAATATTAAGTGTTTAGCCTGGAGGAGGAGTCAAGATTTTGACTTGAAAATCTGTAGTTTTAAACCCTGTCTCCTGTCAATAAAGTTGTAAGACTAGATTCTGGGTCCCAGAGGCCCTAATAAATGAAGCTGAGCCATCTGTTACTCAATAGGCCGATTAACAGACAGGTTATAGTCTGAAATGGAGGGGAAAGTATTTAGTCAGTGTGGTCAGGAAAAAAGACGTCCAGTGATGTCCCCCCACTTCCACCACAATTCATATTCCTCCTTCTGCCTTGAAGTGGAAGTTGAAGTAGTATGAGGGAAAGGGAATCAGCAGTAAGCAACGTTATTCAAGATGTACTCCAGCCTAGCACTGGTGCACCATTTTATCAAGCAAGGGGGTCTGATAAGTTGTCAAAGCTGTCTGAAATCCTTATAGAGACAAGGTCCTTTTATGATTGGCAGCAAACTTCTGTTAACACTAGATTCATGAAAAAACTCCCAAAATCTTGGGAAGTACTGTTTCACTAGTCTGACAAAGACAGGGTCATATGTTTCTTTATAATATCATAATTTCTATAAAAGTATTGCATTCCTGTCCAGTCTATTACCTTTATCTTGATTTGCATTTATAATTGGCCAACTCATAAATAAAGTTATACTAGTGTAAATGATTTACACCGAGAAAGAAAACTGTTATCTACAAAATGAAGGATTAAAAATAAGCAAAAACCATCAATAGAGTACCTTGTGATATTATGTGTGTTAACAGCAGGACAAATTTAAGAGCCAAATAATAATGATAGAACAAAAAACTATCTAGCCAGATCCATGGGGTTGTGTGACCAATTTTTTAAAATTGTATCATAAATCATTATTTTACTTTTTATGCTGAGAGAGAATCACCTTGAAGAATGAGAGGCTGAAACATGAAGTGAAAAGCAAAAAATAAAGAGAAAGAAATTGGTTTTATCCCTAAAGGTCAACTGAAAAATATGGAAATTTCCATTTTTATGTCATCTGGATATAGATGGTGTCAGTCCATAGTCATGTCTAGAGCCCTGTTAATGACCCTAGTGATAGAGTCTTCCCTAAGGGAATGAGGTTTAAAGAGGGAAATGTCAATGCCCCATTCAGAGAGTACTAATTTGCTGGGAGATCTGATAGCATTTTAAGTGCTCAGCCTTGAGATGACCTGCTGTGCATACTGCTAAAAGAAGAAGAAGAAAAAAAAACTTAATATTACAGCAAAAAAGGACCATTACAAAATATAATCAATTAAAATCTCACTCCCTTAGTTTATTTCTTTAAGAACAATAGTGAAAATTATTAAGGATGCCAGTAAACTGGCATAGCATTCTGTGAGAGCTGAATTTGTCAAATTGTCTACAAGCTATTGTGGCTATATTCTTGTAATCATAAGTTTCTGCTACAGCAACCATTTGCCTCCAATCAAACACAAATATCTTGGGAGGCAATGAGGACTGTTTCCATTCTGAATTCTCTTCCTCTGGACCTGTGAAGCTACAAAGGGTTTACAAGGCTCTTTAGGGAGAAGCTTGTATTTCAGATCAGTTATCTCATCACATTATTTTGATGGACAATCTCCAAATGTAATGTATGGTGATTTGTTAAGACTTTTGGGGAGGTATTAACTAGTGAGAAAGTAGTTTCCTTATTTCCAACTGAGGAGTAGAGAAATAGAGACCTGAGCTGTGATCAACCCGCTCTTTATAATCACTCAGAGAAAATATCATGATATTTGATAGAGCTAGTTATGAAATGAAATTCTGAGTGTGTGGTTAGGAAATTCATTAAGTGGAGGTATCTCCACCTATGCTCTCTATGCCAGCTAGGGTAAAAGAATGTGAGAGTA
This sequence comes from Peromyscus nudipes, assembly GCA_902168325.1. Taxonomy (NCBI): domain Eukaryota; kingdom Metazoa; phylum Chordata; class Mammalia; order Rodentia; family Cricetidae; genus Peromyscus; species Peromyscus nudipes. The sequence continues at coordinate 41,777 of CABHPH010107057.1, forward strand.
GCAAGTTTGAAAATACTACAGAAAATGCATAGTTAAAAAGTCAAGATACGGAAATCAAATTGCCAAGAAAAACAAGAGCATTCTAATGGAGTAATATTCTTAAATGACAAACAAAAATTTCAAGTTCAATGGATAAATATAATTAATATTATCATAACTGCCCAGTCTCTCCCATGGACATTTGTCACATTTATGAGTCTGATTTTTTTGGTTATCACAATGCAGACGTGATAACAGCATTTTACTGAAAGCAGATGCAGCAAAACACCATGCAATTCACAGGAAGATCTCCTGTGATAGAATTATCCAAAATGCCTACTACAGTACAAGGTTGAGGAACTTGGTGTGAAGAAATGCCATGTAAACCATGCTGTTCAAGTAGCTACTTCTGAATGCTTAGCATAGAAAAGTTCTACGGTAATATTAATTACTACCAATTGAATTCCTTTTGTATTCTAAGCATATGTTTCATATGTTTCTAAATGTACAGCTGTTAGAAAAGTTACAAATATCAGACTGTGATTTTTTAAAATTACATTTTCAATGCCATTGAGTAAACTATAGTCTGAGTAATTTCCTCCAATCTCATCTAAGCATACCTTGCAACTACCTCACAGAAACAGAAGTTTGTATATATTTTAATTTGTAAAATTTACTTACTTATCTATTTTGAAACAGATTCACGCAGCCCCCATTGAAATCAAATTCCCTCTGTTGCTGAGGATATCGATGAATGTCTAATCCCTTGGCCCTTACCAGGCTTGTATTTTAAATGCTGGCTTATGTGCGGCTGGAGGATCAAACCCAGGGTACTTGAATGCTAGATAAGTACTGTAGTAATTGAGTCAAATTCCTAGCACTTTTCTTCATTTAAGAAAGACTGATTTTTGCTTAATGACATGCATGTGTACTTTAGTAGAGGTGCGCATGGTAGTCAGGGGTATTGGATACCCTGGAGGTGGCAGTATAGGCATATTAAGTTTGAACTTTGGTCTTACATAAAAGCAATACACTCTTAACAACGGAGCCACCTCTCAAACTCTTAGTCTGCATTTTTAATACTGTCAAAAAGAACTAGTGGACAGAAGCTGTATCTGCAGAAATAGATTGACTGATTAGGAATGCAGTGACAAGGAGAGTTTGGAATATTGCTGAAACAGAAGCTAATTACATAGCCTGCACTAGCTTTAGGTCCCCATGTGCTCTTGGATGTTCTGTATGCTCTGAATGTGTTGCTCTGATTTGTTAATAAATAAAGTGCTGATTGGCCAGTAGCCAGGCAGGAAGTATAGGCGGGACAAAGAGAGAGAAGAAGGCTGGGAAGTAGAAGGCTGAGTGAGGAGAAGCTGTGAGCCGTCGCCATGAGTAGCAAGATGTAAGACACCAGTAAGCCACAAGCCATGTGGTAAGGTATAGATATATAGAAACGGGTTAATTTAAGATATAAGAACTAGATAACAAGAAGCCTGAGCCACTTGGCCAAACAGTTTAAATAATATAAGCATCTGTGTGTTTATTTTGTAAGTGGCCTGCGGGACTGTAGGGGTTTGGCGGGACCCAGAGAGAAACTTTTCAGCTACACCCATGAACAAACATCCTGAATCAAATAGATAATACGCTTTTAGAATATGTTAATTTAGCAGACCGCCACCTTTCATCCATCAAAAGCTACAAATGTCATCAAATGGCATTTGAGGCCTCAAGTAAACATTCCCTATCTTCTATCCCCACTTCTCTCATGTACCCAACAATGTATTTTGAACTTGCTTTGACTTATGACTTCCTTTGTTCTGCAAAACTATAAACTTTATGAAACTGCCTCTATATTGGTATTTGGGACAATAGATAATCTAAACTGTGTTCTTGAGCCATGTTAACACAATATTGGCTCCAGAATAAACTATCTTATCCTTTTATAGGGAGAGCTATGTTTTCTTTTATTCCCCTTTGTTCTTTCATTTTAAAAAATATTTATTTATCTTTTGTATCAACAATGTCTAATTTCTGACTTGTTTCTATACCCTCCATTTACTCAATTACACTCAAAGGAAACAAATGACTTACATGTAATTTAGCACATTCCATAAGAAAATCCACAGCCACTTCTCCATCATTGCCAACATGGAGGGTCAGCATACACTGTTCTCTGACCCGAAGAGTGCAGATCCCTTTGTTTTTATTCTTGAGATCCCATCTACTGTGACTGCAAGTGTCAAAACGTAATTTTAAAGAAAAACAAGCAAAACAGAAACCATTGTTAACTAAAAAGGGTCAAAATTACACTGACATTTGTAAGTGGATAATTAAGTTAATGTTCTGCATCCTTCAAGTCCAAATTGTAATTTCAATGAAACATTCAATTTAACAATATTTATGTGGTACCTGTTCTATACTAAAAACGTTTAACATGCTGTGGTGGATAAAAAGATAATCAAGAAATATTTTTTGTGGACCTGATTCAGGTCACAATGACTGGTTAGGTATCTAGATTTATATTCATGTCTCAAATACTCAATCTCTATTATTCAGCTTTGAAATGTTTAATAAGCTTTTTTGTTAGTAGTTGGAATGAAATGCTCAAAACAATTCCGTGTAGTCTAAGGTCTCTCACTCTCTGCACATTGTCTGGCTGTGGGTATCTCTATTTATTCCCATGTGATGCAAGAGAAAGTTTCCGTGGTGATGGCAGAGAAAGGCATCAATCCATAAGTATAACGAAATGTCATTATAAGTCATTGTATGGCTACACTACTTCAGTATAACAGCTGTATTTGGTTATTTGGAACAGTAATCATTGGTGCCTGGCCTATCTGATTTCAGGTTCTTGGCCACCAAAGCAGTGTCAGGGACAGGTCCCATTTCATAGAGTAGGATTTAAATCCAAGCAGGTCTTGGCTGGTTAGTCCCAGAAGCTTTGTGCTGCTATTGCATTAGCACAACTTGTAGCTAGGTCATCATTGTAGATTGCAGAGTTTGTAGTTGAGTTGATGCTTACTTTTCTTCTTTGGCAACATTCAGAGTCCCTTCCAGTACCATGAACACTAGCACACAGGGGTGAATGCTCCAGGTAGGTACTAGCTCCACTACTCCATGTTCAATGAGTTGTGTAGGTGTTGTCTTCAGCAACAGAGTCTTGCTGTCAGTTTGTGGAGAGCAATAGGTAACCTTGGCAATAGCATGGGTTGTTTTGTGGGTTCCAGTGGGACCCCTTTGGCCAACAACTTTGGTGTCTCCCAAATCTCTGTTAAATTCAGTTTGAGAGAATCCCACACCCTCTTCTGGCCTCCACATGCACCAGTCAAGAATTTGGTGCCAAGATATATATGTAAGCAAAAGATCTGTATTTAATTTTGTAATCTCCTGACCAAAGTTAGACATAAAAATTTCTGTATTATAGATACAAACTATTTTAAGTGACGTAAGTCTCCCAGATTTATAGCACAGGAAAAAGAATCCAGAGCAGAGAAGATAGGATCATTTAGAAAATGGGGAGAGGCTTTGTAATATTGCAGAGCTGTTATTGGGGAAGGTAGTGCTACATTCTGAAAGAGAAAAGAGGTAATAGCCCAAATTCTGATAGGTTAGAGTGCCATCTGAGGAGTCCAGGATTCTAAAGTTGTGTGTGTTTGGGGGGGGGACTGTCCTGGGGTTTTTATTGCTGTGAAGAGACACCATGACCATGGCAACTCTTATAAAGGAAACATTTAATTGGGGTGGCTTGCTTACAGTTTTAGAAGTTCAGTCCATTATCATCATGACAGGGAGCACAGTGGCATGTAAGCACAGATGATGCTGGAGTAGATGAGAGATTACTACATCCTGTAGACAACTGGAAGTAGACTGAGACACTGGACAGTCCTGAGTATAGGAAACAGCAAAACCTACCCTCACAGAGGCACACTTCCTCCAACAAGGCCATACCCATTCCAACAAAGCCACACCTCCTGATAGTGCCATATCCTATGAAATTATGAGGGGCAATTACACTCAAACTACCACAGGAGGGCATAATCAAATATTTTATTGAAAGATAAAACTGTAGATAGGATGATGAATTAAGCAATGTTCTAATAAATGAAAAGTTTTGAATTCCATAACTAAAGCCATAAAGTTAGAGAACAGATACTATTAGTTTTCCTGCAGAAAACCATCAATGTTTGTGTCCTGTGATGAGTGGTACAAGGGCTCCAACATTTGTATTTCCTGACCTATTTAAATTGTATTGTTTTCTGACAATTTCCATTTTTACTTTCTCTAGGAAGATTTCATGGTAACTATAGCTCTGCTCTTGATAATCAAATTCCATACAACCTGTCCTGATAATACAGCATCATACAATTTTCCCAACCCAATAAGATTTGAATAGTACCAGTGGGTCTTTCTGTTCCAACTTTAGGCATATGTAAGTCTAAGTCTGTAGTTGTAGTTGAACCTTTTTGTTGGGATTGCTGGCTCCCCAATAATGACACAAAGACCTATAATTAATTATAAAAGTTTGGCCAATAGCTTAGACTAATTTCTAACTAGCTCTTAAAAATTAAATTAACTCATTTCTATCAATTTACTTTTTGCCCCAGGGTTTTATTACCTCATGTCTGTAGTGTTCATACTGCTTATTCTGCATCTTATGGCATCTCCCCATGACCCACCCTTCTTTTCCCTAGAAGTCTCTCTGATTTGAAAATCCTTCCTAGTTATTGGCCATTTAGCTTTTTTATTAAACAAATCACAGTGGCACATCATCACAGAGTATAAAGGAATATTCTACAATGTAAGTCTTGTCTGATCAATCCATGGGTTACTGTAATCAACCTGGAAAAATAATATAGATGGAATACATCAAAATACAATATTAAAGAGGTTACATGGAAGTATAAAATACAATTGATATTAATAAATTTGTATCAGTTCAAAAATCTTATGCATAAAATGCCTACTTTGTTCCTCCTAACCAACAGTATATTTGTGATTCTCAGATAAATACTTTATATAAGAAATATATATGTTTTATTGGCTTCTGGCATTGTAACTTTACTGCATAGCATTATTAATTTATATTATCCTAAGTAATGGGAAATAAGATCCAAAAATTTTATAAACAATGAAGTCTAAAACTGAAGCAGGAAAAAATGTTCTATGTTTCATGTAGTTAAGTCAAGCACAGGATATTAAATGATGGTATTAGACTGACAGAAATGAGAATATTCTAAAAGACACTTGTGTAGCTAGAGTTTTCCTACTTGGCCCACATTCTGGACAATCTCTGTCACCCGCCAGTCCCACAGCCGCTCAGACCCAACCAAGTAAACACAGAGACTTATATTGCTTACAAACTGTATGGCCGTGGCAGGCTTCTTGCTAACTGTTCTTATATCTTAAGTTAATCCATTTCTATAAATCTATACCTTGCCACATGGCTCGTGGCTTACCTGCATCTTCACATGCTGCTTGTCATGGCGGCGGCTGGCAGTGTCTCCTTCCTCTGCCTTCCACTTCCCAGAATTCTCCTCTCTCCTTGTCCTGCCTATACTTCCTGCCTGGCCATTGGCCAATCAGTGTTTTATTTATTGACCAATCAGAGCAATTTGACATACAGACCATCCCACAGCACACTTGTGTCCCTCATTTTGAATAACAGGCTATGGAAACAGTGAAGTCTAAGAAGTTACAATTCAGTGATCTCATGTAAGTGAAGAAGTCTAAATCCTATACTGGCCAGAGGATGAGCTTGCTCCCAGGAAAAAAGTTTGTAGCTTGTCAGACTCCCTTGAGGATGAGAATTGATGGCTCAAGGGGGTGTTGGAATTTATGTTGACTAGGAGAGTTAACTACAGCTGTGTGGGACACTGGAATATTACTTAGAGCTACTTGTTCATAGTTGGTTGTTGGTAGTTTTTTGAGGGGCCTGCCACCCAGCTCCCAAATAAATCACATATGGAGGCTTATTCTTAATTATAAATGCCTGGCCTTAGCTTGGCTTATGCCTAGCTAGCTTTTCTTAACTTAAATTGTCCTATTAACCTTTTGCCTCTGGGCTTTATCTTTCTCTTACATCTGTATATCATACTTTTGCTCCTATTCCATGGTTGGCTGTGCGGCTGGGTGTCTGGCTCCTAGCCTCCTCCTCCCTGTGTTCTCTTGTTCTTTATTCTTTTCCTCCAAGATGTCTTCTTCTATTTATTTTTCTCTGCCTGCTCGCCCCACCTATCCTTTCCACTGCCTTGCTATTGGCTGTTCAGATTTTTATTAGACCATCAGGTGTTTTAGACAGGCAAAGTAACACAGCTTCACCAAGTTAAGCAAATGTAACAGAAAAGAATGCAACATAGTCTTGAATCATTAAACAAATATTCCACAGCATAAACAAATGTAACACACCTTAAAGTTATATTCTACAACACTTGTTATTATAGGGCATCCAGATAGGCTGTGTGCAATGCAGTGAATCTCTTTGTCTTACATTCCAATGTGGTTGCATTAAATGAATATTGTTATACTGCTCTTCACTCTTAATCTTTCTATTTTAATAGAATTTTTAGCTGTGGATGGCAGATCCTGGCTTCTTAGGTTTGCAAAAAAATAAGGTCTGACCCTAATGAATCTAGTAAAATGTTACAAAAAAGGAAATATGGCCTATGAATGTATGTTTATTATTTGGGGGCTCCTCATGCTACTGGTAAAATCATAGGAAATATCTCTAAGATAATATAAATTCTCCCTCACCACAGTGTAATGTTCTAAAATAACCATCAATAAATCACTAAGAGAAAGATGAACATTTCAATAAAATAGGGGAGTTATACACATATGAACAAACATTCTGTTTATACTTCTGAGAATCTTGAAAACTCTAACCACAGTAAATTACAGGTTTTTGACCTACCAATTTGAAAAATAAATGCACACACACACACACACACACACACACACACACAATGAAATATTTCATTGAAGAACATTACCCTCTTATACTATAGAGTAAAAACTGATAATAGATTTTAGGGGGCAATTTGACAATAGTTTTTGAATCTATAATGCACTCAACTCTGTAACATTTAATTTAGAGGAACTAACTGTTCTTCAAGTCAGAACAAGAATGCTTACTGCATAGTTCTATGCAATTCCAAGTACTTGGCAAATATTCATGTGTCCACTGTGAAGTTAACTTCACAATGAGTTATGAGTATGATAGAGTTTTGGCTCTCTCATACTGAGAAGTGGTTAGGACATTGTTGCACTCACCTTTGTGGGTGTCTAGTTAGGAATTTCTATGTTATGATTAAACATAGAGGAAAGATTTGCATTGAATGTGGAGGCTACCGTCCAATAAGCCAGCACTAGTACAGAATAAAAGGATGAGAGAAAAACTGCCAGAGAATGTAAGCCTCCTGTCCTTTTGCTTCCAGATTGCCAGAATATGTGCTGTTGTGCTGTACTTAACCATCTTTAAATTGCTGAGCAGAAAATAATTAAAATCATGAACTACATTAAATATATTGTTCCCTTAAACAGTTTAATCTAGATATTTGCCACATCAATGAAAATATTGAACACACCCATCAATACTCAGTGACATAGGAGTAGACATTATAATTGTGAAGCAACTGTGGGGACCGCTGTGGAATGTTCTGTATGCTGTGAAGGTGTGTTGCTCTGATTGGTTGATAAATAAGATGCTGAATGGCCAGTAGCCAGGCAGGAAGTATAGGTGGTACAAGCAGATGAGGAGGATTCTGGGAAGAGGAAGGCTGAGACAGGAGTCACCAGCCAGACACAGAGGAAGCAAGATGTCAAGGCAGAACTGAAAAAAGGTACCAAGCCATGTGGCTAAACATAGATAAGAATTATGGGTTAATTTAAGTGTAAGAGCTAGTCAGTAATAATTCTGAGCTAATGGCCAAGCAGTGATAATTAATATAAGCCTCTGTGTGTTTATTTGGGTCTGAGCAGCTGCAGACCAGGTGGGACACAGGAAAACTTCTGACTACAGGGGACTAATATTAAACAATCTCTATGTCATTTCTAGGTAATTAAAGAAACAAGTGTCAAATTTCTGTACCAGTTCTGTGTTGGTGTGAGAAAGAAAGAATGGGCTTATATGTTTGTTTGTATGAAAAATATTTATTAATTACATTCATGAAAATCTAGAGAGAGAAGATAAGATTTCTACTGTAGAATTGGTCTTGGGAGAAAAAACAAAGGGCTTTAGTATTCATGACTTAAGCTCATGCCCATTTGAATTCTGTGTCCTGTGCCTGAATTTCTTATTCTAAACACATGTTACATCATAATGTTTATGAAAACATAAAAGAATAATAACCACTGTCTCTTTGACTTCCTTGTAAATGGAATTGCTACAATAAAATGATCTGTAATTGTCATCAGATTCTGAAAGACTCTCTCAAGTGTTTTACAAACATTACTCTGCATTGTATTCAAACTCTGTGAATGCCTTGAATTACATCTGTATGTGAAAATTCTGTTCAAGACTTTTTCTTTTATTTGTTTTGAAATTTCCAGCCATACACAAGTATTTACATCTAGTATGGAGAATCTCCAATACATACTTATTTTGCTGAAATATAGAGACAGGGATTTCCTTCCCATGAAAAAGAAAAAAATCTGAATGCCTCTCAGTTCACCTTATGGCAAATAGCACATCATTGAGAAACTCAAAAATCATGCAAAATGTAATCAAGGATTTATGAAACAAGAGTATTTTATAATTTCAAATAATAATTATACCATTTGAATCTATTTCCCTAACCATTTGTTTTCTTAGAATTCTCAGAGTTCTACAGAAAAAAGTAGGGATCAGTAGTAAGTCAATAGCAACTCAATAAAAATTGACTTGCATTATTATCTGAAACTTTTAGCATCAATACTCTGGAAATAAAATTCCTATTATATTAAATTCAAAGTATGGCTTTGCAAGTATGGATGCAAAGCTCATAGAGTAAGATATCAATAAGTATCAATACAGTGGGTTTGTTTAAAATATATGTTCTGTCAAAAATCTGGAAAATATAATGAAATGGGTTCAAATCTTTTTAATTTGGTAAAGTAAAATTCGTTGAACTTAGTTATAGCAGCAGAGAGAAGGAGTAAGTTTGTTTAGAGATAAGGGCTCAATTAGAGTTCATAGCCAGAAATGAAATGTCCTTCATTCTATCCTGGTCATAGTGTAAGATGATACGAAAAAAATTAATTGCTCATCTGGTTTCTTATTATCTCTCTTCCCCTAAAGGAGAACACCTGATTGGAGGCTATTTGTTAGTATGACTGACACACCATTCTAAATAAACATCAATCACTTTGGTGAACAAATTTGAAATTGGATCTCTAGACTTTCATGGAAAAATGGGTTGTATGTATTAACCAATATTATCCCTTTTATCAAATATTTTCATAGTATCAACTCCTGAGGGGGTAATGTTAAAGTACCCTTAGAAGTCACAGAGGATGAATTTTTCTTTCAACTTTGAAATTTAACTTCCACTTCTGTGGAGACAATAGAAAAGTCAACATCAGTTTTGCCTCTTTTTGTTCTCTTGATTTATGTAATGGAAGGTATTGGGGCCTGGGTGGAGATATGAAATTCTGATTTGCCCTAAAGATTAGACTTATATACCATTGTCTCCTCTATTAAGAGATAATCCAGCTGCAAAAATGGTGATTGAGTACAAAGTTCCATATGCAGCCAAGGAGATACTGGGAATTGACAGCTTCTGGGAGAGGGAGAGTGTTTTTAATTTAAAGTTATAATGCCTGGTAGGTCTACCACATTCCAGTGGAAAGACATACATCCAAACATATATAGGTATCATAAACTGTACTTGATTGGTTTAAAATAATTAGGAAAAGATTACACAAAGTTCTATAGAAAGGGAAGAGTGGTTGAATCCAGGATGGAATGGGGGGGTGGGAGTGAATTTTTCTGTTTTTAGGGCTGACCATTTGGTACTTAATTAAAATTAATATTGCTCTTCTTTGTTAAAGTATATTTCTCAACTCTCATAGTTTGTTCGTTAATTGTTTGCTGTTTTTTGGTCTATAGTTGAGGTTTCATTAGCTTTTCATTACCAGTTCTACTGGTGTCATCCTTATGCAGGGCATGCTTAGGCAGTCATGGTGCTGAGACTTAATGGATATCACTTTCTTATATTTCTAGGATAGACTCTTACAGCTAACTTCCTGTTCCTCACTACCTTACATCTTTCTGATCTCACGTCCATAATTATCCCTGAGCCTTAGATGAAATAGGTGTGCTCTAGGTGTATTATTTGGAACTAGGCTCCACAACTATAAACATTTTTGTTTTTATTTATTCTTTGGGAAATTCTTAAATGCATCCCGATCATACTCATTTCCCAGTACTCCCATGTTTCTCCCCCAACCCTTGTGACTTCTCCAACCAAAAAAAATTTAATTAAATGAAAATAAAAAAAAGAAAAGAGAAATAAGACTCAAGTCTAATTTGTTTTATCTCTATATTCACTGGATCATGGTCAAGCTCTCAGTGACCTACCCCTTACACAGAGCTTATCTATTCCCCTCTTGCACCCCTTTAGAAGCCACCATTTGTGGAGAGCTGATTTCAGCATCTTTGGCACTCTTTTTCAGATTTCTCTTTGATGGATTCCTGTTTAAGCTGTTGCTTTGGGGGTAGGGCTGGAGTTGGGGTACGAGTTTTCACAGAAGCCTTCTGTATCCCTTTTTCTCAATCGACCTTATCTGGGTTCATGGTCTTACTGCAGTTGGGCCATATTCATGGTCTGTGGTCTCACCAAGAGACATGTGGAAGCACATTGTCCTGCTGACTATAAAAAGTTTTCAGTGAAAACTCTTGTGTTTGATCACTTGTGGTTTTCTATATATTGTCTCAGCCTGTTACCAAGTGCTGGGGATGCTGTGACTGTGTTGCTCTGATTGACTGATAATTAAAATGCTGATTGGCCTGTAGCCAGGCAGGAAGTATAGTGTAGGTGGGATAAGGACAGAGGAGAATTCTGGGAAGTAGAAAGCTGAGTCAAGAGACGCTGCTAGCCACAGCCATGAAAAGCGAGAAGTAAAGTATTGGTAAGCCACAAGCCATGTGGCAACTTATAGATTAATAGAAATGGGTTAATTTAAGATATAAGAACTAGATAGTAGAACCCTGGCACGGCCATACAATTTATAAGTAATGTAAGTCTCTGTGTGTTTACTTGGCTGTGGGAGTGGCAGGTGAGAGAGATTTGTCCTGACTGTGGGCCAGGCAGGACCAGGAAAACTTCAGCTACAACCAAGGAACATTTGCTTGATGAAGATCAAGAACTACAGTTTCATTTACCATGAACATTCCTTATGTTCCCTCTCTGTTCTTGATCCAGTTGGGATCTCCCGCTCCCCCAAGTTCTCTTTCCCTCGCCCCTCGCCCCTCGCCCCTCATTACCCCCACTCACGTCCAGACTGTTCATGTAGATCTCATCCATTTCTCCGTCATTGGGCGATCCCCGTGTCTTTCTTGGGGTCCTGTTTTCCAGGTAGCCTCCCTGGTGTTGTGAGTGGCCGTCTAGTCATCCTTGTTCCACAACTAGTATTCTCCTATGAGTGGGTACATACCATGTTTGTCTTTCTGAAACAAAGTGCGGGAGAGGCCCACAGAAATCCACAAAGATGCCCCCACAACAGACTGCTGGCAATAGTCGAGAAATAGCCCGATCTGACCTACCCTGGTGATAGGATGGCCAAACACCCTAATTGTCGTGCTAGAAATCCCATCCAATGACTGAGAGAACTGAATGCAGATATCCACGGTCAGGCCCTGGGTGGAGCTCCGGGAGCCCAATTGGCGAGAAGGAGGAGGGTTTATGTGAGCTAGAGTTGTTGGGACCAGGGATGGATGGAATGCAGGGATAGTGGCCAAACCAATGGAAACACATGAACTGTGAACCAATGGCTGAGGGGCTCCCAACTGGATCAGGCCCTCTGAATGGGTGAGACAGTTGATTGGCTTGATCTGTTTAGGAGGCATCCAGGCAGTTGGACCGGGTCCTGTGCTCAGTGCATGAATTGGCTGTTTGAAACCTGGGGCTTAGTAGAGACCCTTGGCTCAGCCTGGGAGGAGGGGACTAGACCTGCCTGGACTGAGTCCACCAG
>CABHPH010107060.1:0-14852 GCA_902168325.1 Peromyscus nudipes
TTTTTTTTTCTAGACAGGGTTTCTCTGTGTAGTTTTGGTGCCTGTCCTGGATCTTGCTCTGTAGACCAGGCTGGCTTTGAACTCACAAAGATCTACCTGGCTCTGCCTTCCGAGTGCTGGGATTAAAGGCGTGTGCCACTGCTGCCTGGCATTGTACATATTTTTGATTATTGTAGGTTTGTGGTAAATATAGAAATCACATGGTATCAATATGTGTATTACTTTTTCACAATCCTATTGAGCATTCTGTATGTTTCTACTTTGCATGTAGTGTTGAAATCGGGAATTCTGTTATAAGTTGTTTAGAATTTTCTTTGGATTGTATTCAGTTAACGCTGCAGATTTACCATACACAACCTCTTAATATTGATGCATCATGTTCCCATGGATCATTTATTTACTCCTTTGTTTATTTTGGTTTTGTTGTTGTTAATCTGTGAAAGACTTTTATTTTATTGGATAAAAAATACTATGGGACTGGGCAAGTGTCACAGCATGTATTCTTCTTGGGGATGACATGAGTTCATATTCTCTAAGTTGGGAGGCTCATAACCACCTGCTACTCCAGATCCAGGGGGTCTGATACCCTCTTTTCTTGTATGTCACCTGTGTACACATTGAAAACATTCTCTCTCATACACAAACACAAAATGTGGGGATAAACTTGTTTTCAAAAGTTCTTGTGACTCATAAAGCAATTAGAGCAAAACAATTCGCTTTAAGTGTATAAAACAAATCATACACTGTTTCTTTAAAAATCTGTTATCTTGCATTTGGTTTGGAAAAGTTTTCATTTTTTCACTTGTTGTAGAATATTATTTTAAGTTGTGTTACTTTTGTTTATGCTGTGGAACATTTGTTTAATGATGCAAAGATGTGTTGCATTCTTTTATGTTGCATTTGTTTAACTCTGTGAAGCTGTGATACTTTGTCTAAAACACCTTATGGTCTAATAAAGAGCTGAATGGTCAATAGTGAGGCAGGAGAAAGGATAGGCAAGGCTGGCAGGCACAGAGAATAAACAGAACAAGAAATCTGGGAGGTAGAGAAGAAAGAGCAAGAGAAAAAGGAGAGAAGGATGTTAGGGGCAAGCCACCAAGCCATACAGCCAGTCACAGAGTAAGAGTGAAAGTAAAATTTACTGAAGTAAGAGAAAGGTAAAAGCCCAGAGGCAGAAGGTAGAAGGGATACGTTAAGAAAAGCTGGCAAGAAACAAGTCAAGTTAGGCCTGGACATTTATAATTAAGAATAAGCCTCTATATGTGATTTTTGGGGGGAGCTGGGTGATGGGCCCCCCAAAAGAGCAAAAACAACCAACAGCACTCACTCTTATGTAGACTTACAGGCAATCATCACCCAAAGGAAACAAAATGGTGCCTAAGTAATCTTAACAAATATCATTTTCTTTTTTTAATAAGTGAATGAGTTCCCTTTAGTAATCAAAACTATTTCCTACAAAGTTAAAATACCAGAAAGCTTCAAATGAATATCTCCAATTTTGATGGAACTGCTCTTCTTGCCCAATCCATTTTCTATTATTGTCAATTGACAGAACTGGAGTGCACAGGATTAGTGCTGGCCAGTGATTTCTTGTGGTTTAATTTTAGTTATAATCTTATCGTTCTTATTTAAGAGACCATGATATATATTTGTAGGTATGTCTTTTTTCTATGTTGTTGATTTTAATAATTGTCATCCAAATTCATTTTTGTTTCTCTGAAAAATGATGGATCTTCACCCCTTCCCCCTTTCTTTTTTCAGAAAATTTACTATATTATGTTATGAGTTCCTTGAGATTTTGTTGGTTTGGGAAGATTCTGTGGAAAGACAGTTTTAGATTCCCCTTCTTGATCTTAGAGGCTCACTTTTCCTCATTTCTTGACACATCTGTGTTTTCTAGTTGCTGCTATCTTCATATTTGGGGTTTTGCTGCTTAAGTGTTTGATATGGTTAATATATTGCTTTTGTGTTTTTAAAATCTTCTCATATATTATTGTGTCTGTCTTAATTAGCTTTAGCTGTCACATGATGTATCCTAGAGTCATCTGAGGCAACATCAATTGAGGCTTTACCCAGATCAGAATTGCTGGTTACTATGTGTGGTGGTATTGTGTTCCCCAAAATATTGTGTATGCTAATAAACTTATCTGGGGTCAGAGAACAGGACAGCCACAATATTAAACATAGAGGTTAGGCAGTGGTAGCATACGCCTTTAATCCTAGCATTCCAGAGGCAGAAATTCATGTGTTCAAGGATACACCCAAGCATGGTGACCTACGCCTTTAATCCCAGAAAGTCAGCCTTTAATCCCAGGGAGTGGTGGAAAGCAGAAAGATATATAAGGCGTGAGGACCAGAAACTAGAGGCATTTGGCCTGAGCAGGCATTTGGCCTGGAGAAGCGGCCTGGAGAAGCATGTGGCTGGTTAAGCATTCAGGCTTCTAGCAGCAGTTCAGCTGAGACCCATTCTGGATGAGGGCTCGGGGCATCCAGTCTGAGGAAACAAGACCAGCTGAGGATTCAGCGAGGTGAGAGAGCTGTGGCTAGTTCTGTCTCTCTGACCTTCCAGTGTTCACCCCAATACCTGGCCTCAGGTTTGATTTTATTAATAAGACCTTCTAAGATTCATGCTACAACTATGTTTGTGAGAAATTGTGTTGATTGATGATTGATGTGGCAATGCTCTTCCACTGAGGTTTCAATACCCTAAGCAAGTGGGTCAGAGATGGACTAGAGATTTAGCTTAGGACAAGACAGTGACAAAGCAGGAGAGAAAGCCAGTAAACAAAGTTTCCCTGTGGTTTTTGCCTTCAGTTCCTAGCTTGAGTTTTTATCCTAAGCTCCCACAATTGTAAGTTGTGATCTGACAATATCAGTCAAATAAACCTGTTCAGTACCTGAGATGCTTTTGATTAGAGAATTTAATCACAGCAAGAAACAAGCAAGTTAGATCAAAATGTAATACACTGAAAGTGACTTGTTGCTGGGTAGAATGTGGAAATGATATCTTTTGAAGGAATGTGGAAGATATTAGTACTTTAGACAGGAAAAGCCATAGAAAGCTGCACGCAGAGCTTAATGGGCTATTCTTGTAGGACTAGGAATATGGGAGTATTGAAAGTAATGCAGACAGTTGACCTTAAGGTCATAGGATTTCAGTGGGAAGCAGACTCCATGAAAAATTAAGCTTGATGTCATTTGTATAATATTTTGTCCCCAAATTATTCCTATTTTTTCTATTCCCTAAGAAATTGAGTAAGGCAGAATTTAAAAGTAATTGGCTTATTTCTTGGACAAAGTATTGATTCTGTTGTGTGTTTATTACTGATGACTCATTCAAGTCTATAGTGGAAAAGAAACAAGTGGTGCAGATAGAAATGAAAAGTCAGTTTTGTAGAGAAAAACAGCACTGAGTAGTTTCAAATGGCAGTTCTGTGGTGAAGCAGATGCAGGAAATTTCAAGAAGTTTAGTTTAAAGAGAAGGCCCTCCTTGGCATGTGAAGCCTATGAAGGTATCCTAGGGTAAGGCTCAATCCATCTAAGCTTTCTATATATGGAAGAAATAGGCAACTTGTTTCCTAATCCAAAGAAGCAACTTCATAGAGAACCTTCTGTAACTCTCATCCAAGCATGGTAGCATCCATCACAACTTAGAAGCCATTTTTGGAGGGATAACCCATGCTGTACTGGTTCTGGAAACAAGAAAGATGCAAAATTTATAGGTCATAGATTCTTCCTCTGTGGTTTCAGTTCAGCACCTCGGCACCTATCTATGTCTGGCAAAGTCAGAAACCCAGTGAGGATACTGTGAGAAGTCATTGCATGAAGCTGTGAAGATTAAGTCAGTATTGTATTTTTAGATAATAGAATGTTGAGATACCCAAGCTATGAGACATCTGCCATGGAGAGCTGCATACAGGGAGTAGAAGTAGTAAAGAAGAGACATGTATGAAAATTTTCATGGGTAAAGCTATCTAAGCCCTTTGAAAATGAAGCCTCACTCATCTGAGACAGAGCTACAGAATTTGTTGTCTTCCTTCACTATGTCCACATTTTCTTCTTTCTTTTGTTGAAAATTTACTGTCTCATACAATATATCCCAAGTGAAGTTTCCCCTCCCTCCACTCCTCCCAGTCCTCTACACTGCTCTTCTCTTCACCAGATCTAGTACTCCTACATTTTCCTTAGAATAAACAAATATCCAAGGATATCAACAAAACCTTGTATAACAAGTTACAAAAAGACTGGGTACAAACCCTCATATAAAAGGGTGGATGAGGTAACCTAGTGTCGGAGACTGTGTACTTGTTCAGCTATGGCCTCGTGTCACATATCATGAAAAAAAAATTCAGTGATAGAATTTTTTGAACAAAGGGACAGATACACTCGAGAGCCTGTATCTATGACTATTGCCCTCTTGTTAGGTATCGGAGGCATTGCTGCAGGTATCAGTACTGGAACCACCGCTCTTGTACAAAACAACCACCTGATGCTATGACCACTGATCTAGAGGCTATAGAAAGGTCCATTTCAGCCCTTGAAAAATCACTCACTTCACTTTCAGAGGTAGTACTGCAAAACAGAAGAGGTCTAGATTTGGTGTTCCTGAAGGAGGGAGGTTTGTGTGCTGCCCTAAAGGAAGAATGCTGCTTTTATGCAGACCATACTGGTATTGTCAGGGAATCGATGGAAAAATTGAGGGAAAGGCTAGCTCAGAGAAAAAGGGAATTTGAAAATCAACAAGGGTGGTTTGAAAATTGGATACAAGGGTCCCCTTGGCTCTCCACCTTGCTGCCCATTATTCTAGCCCCTCTAATTGTCCTTCTCCTCATTACTTTTGGTCCTTGGGCTTTTCAGAGGTTGACTCGATTTATCAAAAGTCAAATTGATTCGGTGTTGTTGTAACTTAGCTGTCACCCACTGTCCAAGGTGTGGAGGGAGGAAGAAAGAGAACTGTTAACTGTTAACTGTTAACTGCTTGGGCCTACCTTCAGTCCAGTCTGGGCCGGAGCTAGGGAGCCAGCCGCCCAGGCAGGAAACCGGACCCGCAGTTAATGGATTCGCCCCACGTTGGGCGCCAGATGTTGTTGTAACTTAGTAGCAAAAAAGAAACACACTATCCAAGTAAAGAGAAAAGCCAAAGAGGTCAGAGCTAAGAGCCTTAACCGCTTTCAGTTAGCTAGTCACTCCCTGAAGCAACGACTCTCACCTCAAAAGGGGGGTTGCCCTTTTATAGAATTCTGTTCTGCCTTCTCATTGGTTGTAAGCCCAACTGCCTAACTGCCTCATCACTACTTGTTCGCCAGACCCTGGCTATGGCTTGTTAATAGCTCTGACCCCTAGGCAACTTTATTTATTAAAATATAACATTTTAATACAAAAGAAAATATCACCACAATTCGGCCTTACCACAACATCTTTCAATTCATTATCATAGACTGGATACAGAGGAGAACAGCCAGGAGCCCTCTCAAAGGCTCAGGTTCAATGCCCTTGGGTCCTAATACCCCCTGGTCCTATTAGGACTATTATGGAGATGCCCCACACAGACCCCTCGACTCGGGTGAGGCAGCCCCTGTGTGAGGGAAAGCTCCAGGCATGGCTGGAGTGCAGCGGTGACTGCACAGACTGGGGACATGTGTGCCCTTATAACCCGAGAGTCTGGATTGCATGCCCTGTTGCATAATGGTTGTGCAGTAACAGGTCAATGCTCAGCAATCTCCATTCCCTCAAAAAAACTGCACGGTCCACTGATTCCGGCACCACGGGGATGCCTGAGGTGTTTGATTCTGGGGAGACATCACCTCCTGGACCTTTCTTGTCTTAGCATAGAGGTACGGGGCCCCTGTGATCCTCCAGACCAGAAGCCATCCCTTCAGACCCAGATCTCTTAAAACTCGATCACACAAACGTGGTCTATTTTTTTTTTAGTAGAGAGGGGGAATTTGTCGGAGACTGACCCAGGCCTGTGTGGTGGTATTGTGTTCCCCAAAATATTGTGTATGCTAATAAACTTATCTGGGGTCAGAGAACAGGACAGCCACAATATTAAACATAGAGGTTAGGCAGTGGTAGCATACGCCTTTAATCCTAGCATTCCAGAGACAGAAATCCCTCTAGATCTCTGTGAGTTCAAGGCCACATTGGAAATGGCCAGGCACGGTGATACACACCTTTAATCCCAGAAAGTCACACCTTTAATCCCAGGGAGTGGTGGTAGAAAGCAGAAAGGTATATAAAGCGTGAGGACCAGAAACTAGAGGCTTTTGTCCTGGAGAGGCATTTGCCCTGGAGAGGCATTTGCCCTGGAGAGGCCTTTGGCCTGGAGAAGCCTTTGGCCTGGAGAAGCATTTTGGCCTTGTTAAGCATTCAGGCTTCTAGCAGCAGTTCAGCTGAGACTCATTTGGATATGAGGACATAGAGGCTTCCAGTCTGAGGAAGCAAAACCAGCTGAGGATCCGGCAAGGTGAGATAGCTGTGGCTTGTTCTGTTTCTCTGACCATCCAGCATTTCACCCCAATACCTGGCCTCAGGTTTGATTTTATTAATAAGACCTTCTAAGATTCATGCTACAGGCCTGTGTGAATTAGATCTATTGTGCTTTGAATTTCTGCTAGGAGGCTTGCAAAGACAGGATGGCCTTGGCCTAACTAAGAAGTATACTTTTAGATATAGCCTTGAACAGTAATCAGTCAGCTGCAGAGCCTTGGACCAAAGACACCTCGCCTCCCTCCTTTCACTCACCTCGCCCCCCCCTTTTCACTCTGACTTCTTCTGAAAATTTTCCACTCTCCTTTTTCTGCTCCCCCTCCCCTATCTAAAGCCCTGTATAAAAGCATCAGCATTCAGTTAATAAACGGAGCCTTGACACGACTCAGACTGACTCTTGTCATTCATTATATGTTCAAGGCTTCCTTCCTTTCTCTCCCCATGATTCCTTCAGGTGATTCACGGCTCGAGACCCACGAATAACTGGACCTGCTGGACGGGTCAACCTAGTAGGAGGAAAAGAGTTCCAAGAGAAGGCAAAAGAGTCAGATTTACCCCTCACTCTTACAGTTAGGAGTTGCACAAAAACACCAAGCTACACAATGATAACATATATGCAGAGGACCTGGTACAGACCTTGGCAGGCTCCATGATTGCTGTTTCAGTCTCTGTGAGCCCTTATGAGCCCTGCTTAGTTGATTCTGTGGGCTGTGTTCTTCTTTTAGTTAGGAAAAATTTTAAATATGAATCTTTGAATTTCCTGTTCAAATACCTAGATTTTCATTTTTAGAATTCCTTCAGTTTGCATTGTTTTTAATTGCTTCTATTTCCCTTTTCTGGTCTTGAACAGATTCATTCATTTTCATCAACTGTTTGCTTGTTTGTTTTTCTTTTTCTTTCTTTAAGGGATTTGTTCATTTTCTCCAATATTTCATTTATCATTTCCCTGCTTTCTTTAAGGGATTCATTCACTTCCTCTTTAAGGACTTCTATCATCATTATAAAGTTGGTCTTAACTTAATTGTGCTTCAACTGTGTTGGAATATTCAGGGTTGATGAAGTAGGATAGCTGGAATCTGATAATGACATATTGCTCTGGCTGTTCTTGATTGTGTTCTGTGCTGGTGTCCAGGTATCTGGGTTTGAGATGACTGTGAGTCTAGATGCTAATTTCTGTTTGTCTTTGTTAGGTGGGTGTGTTGTTCCTTGGTTTCTATTTGCTCTCCCATCTTCTGGTCTGTGTGGCCTATGGTTGAACAGGGGTTCTCACCCCAAGTTGGGGGCTGGAAATCTTGCAGTGTGTGGCCTTTGTTCCTGTAGGGAATATCTGCCCAAGTTTGGGAATGACAAAAGGAAAGAGGGGAGGTAATGTGGTGATAGTGTTGAGGGGGCACTGAGAGAGTGGGGGGTCTGTGGGCAGGTGGCCTATATGGACTTCTGGCAGATGGTGTGTCTTTTGTTTGAGCAAGTTATCTCCACCTAAGTTGGAGGCTACAACACAGAGTTGAGGAGGGAAGTGGGGTTGGGGATAGAGTTGGGGGTTATTGAAAGAATGGAGGAGGGCCACAGGTAAGCAGCCTATGTGGATTTCTGATGGCTGACATGGCTCTGACCCAGCAGGGAGTCTTTGCTTCAGTTTCCCTACTTGTTCTTCTGGTTGATTGCCTTGCACTTGAACAGAGGTTATCCATCTGATTTGGGGGTGTGGACATGGCTTTGGGTGTGCCAGCTAAAAGGTTGATAAGGAATTGTGTCTGTGGGAATATAGGGAGTGTGAAAGTTTCAGGGGCTAGTGGCCTGCCACCATTGCCCAAGCATAATTTGCAGCATGGCAAGTGTCAGTTGAATGTTTTATGACTGGCTTGGTGTCCCAGTACCACCACTGGGAGCCTTATGTGGTTACAGAAGATGGCTGGTTCAGCCTCTATATTCTTAATTACTTGGAGTCACTAGGGTCACCCTTATAGGTTCCAGGAAGTTTGCACTGCACTGTTTCCATGCCCCATGCTAAAAACCCCTATTCCAGTCATCTCTCCCTGCCTTCTCACCTGTCTCTTACCCTGATCCTTCTTGTTCCCATCCCAAACTGCCTCCAGTGCACCCACCAAGTCTTTTCTATTTCCTCTTCCCAGGGAAAGCTGTGCCTCTTCCCTAGAGCTATTCTTGCTACTTAGCTTCTCTGCATCTATGGATTGTACTGTGATTACTGTGATTGTACTTTACTTAATGACTAATACTTATAAGTGAGTACATACCATGTTTGTCTATGTGCTTCTGGATTACCTCACTCAGGATAATAAAGAACTCAAATTTGGCAACTAAAAACCAAATAATCAAATTATAATGGAATACACTTCTAAACAGAATTCTCAGTAGAGGAATCTAAAGTGGCTGAGAAATACTTGAAGAAATGTTCAACATTCCTAGCCATTAGAAAAATGCATATCAAAACTACTTTGAGATTTCATCTTATACCTGTCAAAATGGTTAAGATCAATAACACAAGTGACAGCCAATGCTGGCAAGGATATTGAGCAAGGGGATTCATTGCTATTGAAAGCGCAACCTTGTACAACCACTGTTAGAGGATTTGATCACAGCAGGATAAAAGCAAGTTTTAACAAAAAATGGAATAACAAAAGTTATTTTGTTGCAAGGTAGAACCTGGGAATATTGTATTTTGGAGTAATGTGGAAGATATCAAGACATTAGGTGTCAAAAACCATAGAAAATTGTACACAGAATTGAATTGGCTGTTCTTAGAGGACCAGGAAGATGGTTAATGTTAAGAGGAATTGCAGATAGTAGAGATTGAGATCGTAGGATTTCAGTTTGAAATAGACTCCATAAAAAATTAATCTAGAGGTCATTTGTGTGATATTTTGGCTCCAAAGTTGTTCTTATTTTGCCTGCGCCCTAGAAATTTAGTAAGGCAGAATTAAAAAGTAATGGGCTAATTCCTTAAATGGAATATTGAATCTGTTGGATGGTTATTACTGATGACTCATTCAGGTCTACAGTGAAAAGTAAACAAGTGGGGCAGAAATAAATGAAAACTAAAAGGTAGATTCAGATGGCAATCAAGTGCTGAAACAGGCAGGAACTTTCAAGGAGTTTATCACCATTATAGAGAAGCCCTTTGCTATGGAATGGAAGCCTATGAGGGTGACCTATGGATAAGACTCCATCCAGCTAAACCTTCAGTTTATGGAAGGAGTAAGCAAAGTGATTCCAAGTCCCAGGAAGCAACTTCATACAAAATCTGCTGCACCTGTGGTCTAAGTGTGTTAGTGTCCATCCCAACTAAGAAATCAAACTTTGCAGAATCACTCATCATATACTCATCTTTGAAACAAGAAAGAATCAAAATTTTAGGTCACAATTTCTTAGTTTGTGGTTACAGGTCAGTATTGTTGCCAGCATCTATGTTTGGCAGAGTCTGAAACCCAGTGAGGGGACTATGAGAGTTCATTGCATGAAACTGTGAAGATTGAAGCTTGGTGTTGTTGATTGGGGTTTTTTTTGTTGTTTTATTTTGTTTTGTTTTTCTCTTTGGGGGCCTGCCACACAGCTCTCAAATTATTCACACATAAAGGCTTGTACTTTATTATCAATGCCTGGCCTTAACTTGGCTTGTTTCTAACCAGCTTTTCTCTTCTTTTTTTGTTTGTTTTTTCTTTTCTTTTTTGTTTGTTTTTTTATTATTTTATAATTTAATTTAATTTTACATATCAGCCACAGATTCCCTTGTTCTCCCCCTCCCGCCCATAACCAGAACATGTGTCTCTCCTTGGTGGCTTTCTTTTGATTGCTTGTAAAACTTTCAGTAGGAGGAGAATTTCTGGATGAAATTCCTCATTGGGGGTATGATATGAGTCTCTACAGCCTCAATCCGTTTCCTGTTCTTTGTATCTACTGTGTTGTGTTCAAAACTAATCAGCTAGCTTCCTTATTGTGTTGTCATGCCTTTACCACCATTATAGACTCTATCTCTAAATCATATAAGATAGAGTAGCTATTCAGTGATAACACAATTGGTTAGCCTGCTATTTTAATTATTTTATTTGTTTTTTGTCTGTGTAGCCCTGGCTATCCTGAAAGTACAACTCTGTACACCAGGCTGGCCTCAAACTCGAGATCCCTTGACTGTGGATCCCAAGTCCTGGGATTAACAGTGGACCAACATTCCTAGCTTTTTAAAAATATATTATTGCATGATGGGCCTGGAATGTAGGTTTTTGTACATGTCAGGCATATGATGTACTGGGCTTCACCCATTTTGGATTTTAAAATCTGGCAGAGGGTTCATTCTGTTTCCCAGGATGACATGTATTCATGACATTAATACTGCCTGAGCCCTCTGAGTCATTGGGTTGCAGGTGCATGAACTTCTTTATAACTCTTGTGTTTGTTTTAAATTTTTAAATGAATATTAGTATTTTACCTGTATGCATGGATATGCACCATGTGAATACCTGGTCATCACAGTGATCAAAAGATGGTCTTAGAAACCATGAACTTGGAATAATGAATAGTTGTGATCTCCCATGTCAGTACTGGCAATTGAGCCCACCTATATGCAATACCAGCAAGAGCTTTTTAATAATGAGCTCTCTCTCCTGTCCTGTGTTGATTATTTATGATCAACATTTATATTGCTAATGTTTTCATCTGTCTATTTGTAACTGTTTAAACACACAGTGCCTTTTAGTAAAATCTTATTGATATTACAGTTAGAATTGAGACATTTTAGGTTTCTGGAAGATGAATACAGAACTGGAATGAATGCATAATTCATTGTAGGAAATTCAGTGAAAACCTCTGAGTTCTTTCTTTTTTGTTTGTTTGACTGATTTTTGCATGGAAGACAGGGTTTTAATACATACTTCTGGCTGTGCGGGACCTAATTGCATAGACTAGGCTGGCATTTAACTCAAAGGCAGATATACCTGCCTCTGCCTTCTGAGTGCTGGGGTTAAAGGCATGAGCCAATACACTCAGTTTGTCCATTTTATTTTCTTTTTTTGCAGATAGCAATTGTTCATAAAATTTCTCTGTACTGTTGATCTGTTTACTTCTTTCTATGTTTGTTAATAGGCATTTCTCTTTCAAGGTGATATTCTTTTCAAAGGGTACAGAAATGACAGAGGTGAACTTCCTATTCAGTTTCCTTTTAAAGGACTTGGTGATTACATTATAATGTCTATGTCATGAAGTAAGTTGGAGAGCACCAGAATTATATGAATATACTGTCAAAGAAGTATACATTTACAGTGTTGTCATTATCATGCTTTCTCTTGTACACATGTATGGAATATTTTAGAATTCAGTGACCTATGATGATGTGCATGTTGACTTCAGTTGGGAAGAGTGGACATTGCTGGATCCTTCCCAGAAGAATCTCTATAAAGATGTAATGCTGGAGACTTACAAAAACCTCATTACTATAGGTAAGACTAAATTTTCCTTCATATTTTAAAATAAGGGGACAACTGTTCCTTGGTTATTGATGTTCTTCTGTAATTTGATTGAGAAAGAAGAATGAGGTAAATAAATCAGGCATGGTTCTAAGGTTCACTGAGGATAGTAACTAAAATATTGTACGATTTTTAATAATGCAACATACATTTTCTGTTACTATATTTTAGGTCACATTTGGGAAGATCATAATATTGAAGAAAATTGTCAAAGTTCTAGAAGACATGACAGGTAATTTTCATGTGCATGGTGATACAAATAATCCTCTGAAGAAATTGTAATGTGTCCTGGAAGTTTAAACAAAAGCAACAGTGTAAGTAAGCACAGCTTATTAAGTATTCACAAAACCATATTCCTCAATTTCAGGTAGGTGAATTGCATTTGCAAGGCATTCTTTCAAGAAAGAAGACAAGGACACAGTGCCTTAACAGATATCACTATTTGAATCATAACACCATGAGGGCTGTGCTGTAGAACTGTCAATCCATTTACTTCATGCTACTCATATTACAGAAATTATTCACATTGGAGAAGTGATAAGTATATCTCCAAAACCTTCTAATAAACAAATAGTCCAAAGTAAAGCTAGTATTTCTCTTATATGTGCTGTGACTGTGCTAAGTTTAGTGAGAGGGGTAGTTAGAGTCAAGAGTAAAGGGGCAGTTGTTGTGGAGAAACTTTAATCTTTATACCACAAGTCCATGAGGAGCAGAAAGTAAAACTGAATTCACAGTGGAAAGCTTTTATTTGTTATTCTTCCTCTGGTATATCATATATTCCTCTGGATACAAGCCATATGAGCATAGGGATATGGAAAGATGTAACATACCCCTCTCTCTGAAAAATTAGAATCTATGTAGCTGACCCCATGTTGAGTAAACTTTTGTTTCAAGTATACAAGCAATTGGATTTCCAGTTTCATCATTAATATATCAACAAACTCAGAGGGCAGAAAAGACCTATGAGTTCTAGGACTGTGTAACTATAGTCCTAGTTCACTTAGAAAATGTAGTGTGACTCACAGTATAGGAAAATTTATGAATGCAATAAGGGTGGTAAAGCTCTGACTATTTCCAGTTCTATTCAAATATGTGAAGAATCTCATATAGAAAAAAGATTCTGCAAATGGGAATCATGTAATAAAGGATCTTACCATCACATGTATCTTCAAAGATGCAGAACAACATGAGTGTAAACACAGTGATAAAACCTTAAGATCTGATTCCTCTTTATAATTGGACAAAATTGTAAAATTAATACACATATAAAGACTTAATAGTGTATTGAATGTGGTAAAGCTTTTACATGTGCCAATTATCCTTGCAGCCATGAAAGAAGCCAAACTGGAGGGAAACCTTCTGTATCTTCTCAATATGATAAAGCCTTTGCATATGACAGTCATCTTCAAAGGCATCAACAAACACATACTGGAGAGAAACCCTATGAATGTAATTTGTGTGGTAAAGCCTTTGCTCATCACAGTATTCTTCAAAGACATAAAAGAACACATACTGGAGAGAAACCCTATGAATGTAATCAGTGTGGTAAAGCCTTTGCACATCACAGTATTCTTCAAAGGCATAAAAGATCACATACTGGAGAGAAACCCTATGAATGTAATGAGTGTGGTAAAGCCTTTGCACATCATAGTCATCTTCAAAGGCATAAAAGATCACATACTGGAGAGAAACCCTATAAATGTAATCAGTGTGCTAAAGCTTTTTCATGTCACAGTACCCTTCAAATGCATAAAAAAACACATACTGGAGAAAAACCCTATGAATGTAATCAATGTGGTGAAGCCTTTGCACATCAAAGTCATCTTCAATTGCATAGAAGAACACACACTGGAGAGAAACCCTATGAATGTAATCAGTGTGGTAAAGCCTTTGCATATCACAGTCATCTTCAAATGCATAGAAGAACACATACTGGAGAGAAACCCTATGAGTGTAATCAATGTGGCAAAGCCTTTGCTCGTCATAATACTCTTCAAATGCATAAAAGAACACATACTGGAGAGAAACCCTATGAATGCAATGAATGTGGTAAAGCCTTTGCATGCCAAAGCAGTCTTCAAAAGCATGAAAGAACACATACTGGAGAGAAACCCTATGAATGTAATCAGTGTGGTAAATCCTTTGCATGTCAAAGTAGTCTTCAAATGCATAAAAGAACACATACTGGAGAGAAACCCTACAAGTGTAATCAATGTGGTAAAGCCTTTGCTCATCACAGTACTCTTCAAATGCATAAAAGAACACACACTGGAGAGAAACCTTATGAATGTAATCAGTGTGGTAAAGCCTTTGCTTATCACCATACTTTTCAAATGCACAAAAGAACACATACTGGAGAGAAACCCTATGAATGTAATCATTGTGATAAAGCCTTTGCATGTCACAAAAATCTTCAGAGGCATAAAAGAACACATACTGGAGAGAAACCCTATGAATGCAATCAATGTGGGAAAGCCTTTGCTCATCAGAGTAGTCTTCAAATGCATAAAAGATCACACACTGGAGAGAAACCCTATGAATGTAATCATTGTGGTAAAACCTTTGCTCGTCACACTACTCTTCTAATGCATAAAAGAACACATACTGGGGAGAAACCCTATGAATGTGATTACTGTGGTAAAACATTTGCACGTTACAGCCATCTTCAAAATCATGAAAGAACACATAATGGAGAAAAACCCTATGATTGTAATCAATGTGATAAAGCCTTTGCATGTCAAAGTAGTCTTCAAATGCATAAAAGAACACATACTGGAGAGAAACCCTGTAAGTGTAATCAATGTGGTAAAGCCTTGACTAATCACAGTAACCTTCAAAAGCATAAAAGAACACATACTGGAGAGAAACCCTATGAATGTAATCAGT
>CABHPH010107060.1:14862-36383 GCA_902168325.1 Peromyscus nudipes
TTCAAATGCACAAAAGAACACACACTGGAGAGAAACCCTATGAATGTAATCATTGTGGTAAAGCCTTTGCTCGTCACAGTACTCTTCGAATGCATAAAAGAACATACACTGGAGAGAGCCTATGAATATTTTCAATGTGGTAAAGCCTTTGCATGTCAAAGTAGACTTCAGAAGCATGAAAGAACACATACTGGAGAAAAACCCTATGATTGTAATCAGTGTGGTATAGCCTTTGCATGTCAAATTAGTTTTCAAATGCATAAAAGATCACATACTGGAAAGAAACCCTACAAATGTAATCAATGTGGTAAAGCCTTCTTTACACATAGTACTTTCCATATACATAGAACCCAAACTGAATTGAAACCCTATGAATGTGTCAATATGGTATAACCTTTACATGTAGCGAAAGTCTTCAAAAGCATAAAAGAATACATATTGGTGAGAACCCCTATGAATGTAATTAGTGTGTTAAAGCCTTTCCATGTATCAGTAATCTTTTTTTTTTTTTTTTGGTTTTTCAAGACAGGGTTTCTCTGTGTAGTTTTGGTGTCTGTCTTGGATCTCACTCTGTAGACCAGGCTGGCCTCGAACTCACAAAGATCCGCCTGGCTCTGCCTCCCAAGTGCTGGGATTAAAGGCATGTGCCACCACCACCCGGCATATCAGTAATCTTCAAAATCATGAGAAAAAATCATACTGCAGAGAAACCCTCTAAATGTAGTCAATGTGGTAAAGTTTTGCACTTTATACAGAAGTAAAACTTCTGTGTGCAATCAATCTGTTAAAGCCTTTGTATATTACAATAGTCTTTGACTACCTTAAAAGATCCTGAGGGCTTCTTATTATAAAGTATTTGATAAGATCTTTAGCCAACACACTTATCATCTGTTACACAAGAGTATTTGTTCAGTAGAAAAAAGTTTGACAGTGTCAACAATCTGTTCAAGTATTATTATTTCCATTATTATATTGTTTGCACCAGCAAACTCATAGGATAAACAAATTTATGTAGCCCTATCTGTAGGGTAAAAGGGTCAGTCAAAGAAACATACACTGACCTTGAAACCAGAGCCAAAGAAACACACTTTGTCTCTGAATCCAGAGCCAATAAAGAAACACCCTTGTCCTGAAACCTTACCCAAAAGGATAAAGGGGCCAGTGAAAGAAACACCCTGTCCCTGGAACTGGAGCCAAAGAAACACAATCTACCCTTGACCAACTGAGCACAAAACCTGTAACAGAAACCAACCAA
Source organism: Peromyscus nudipes (assembly GCA_902168325.1). Classification (NCBI taxonomy): domain Eukaryota; kingdom Metazoa; phylum Chordata; class Mammalia; order Rodentia; family Cricetidae; genus Peromyscus; species Peromyscus nudipes. The sequence continues at coordinate 16,118 of CABHPH010107060.1, forward strand.
TCCCTGAGCACACCAATCTCTGAGCTTGTTCAACCTCAGTTATTTAAATCTGACCAATTCACACTCTGAAAAAATTCTCCCTAGAAAAATTCTGCCCCTAAGAAGCCCTATATAAGCCCTGTGCCTGTTCAGTTGGCAGCTGCCTTTTTCTACCCTGGCAGAGGTAGCCACTCTCCTGGATTCCTCCCTCCCAAATAAATCTCTTGAATGATATTTGAGTGAAGATGTTTTCACCAGAGGGGATCAGAACCTCACTATTGAATTGGAGTAGAGAAGCAATGGACACCTCTACTGTCAAACTTCCTTAAAGGAGCAGAGCATAAGTAACAAATTTTCATGGGAGACTGCTACATTTCTGCATCAGTTTCTCCCTTGAGTAAAGCAGAGAAGTAACAAATTGCATTGGAGCTGAGAAGAAAGGGACATCTCTGCTGGGAAACTCCCTAGTGGAGCAAGAGCAGAGAAGGAATGGACACCTCTGCTGGAAGTCACCTTAGCAGAGTGGAGCAGATCCCAGCTGTAATGGCTCTCTTCTGTAGAGGAGCATCATTGCTACACTCTGCAGGGAGACCATTCCCCACTGGAACACAGCTTCAGGTATAGCCTGATTTCCTGACAGTCAGGATTCCTTTCTCCTCACAGCTGTAGGTATTCAGGATACATTCCCTTCCCAGCTGTAGGTATAGTCTGACTTCCAACAGTCAGGGTTCCTTTCCCTTCATAGCTGTCACACTTGCACTATGAATTTAAATGATAATGTAGTCCTTTTAGATTTTATTCTTGTATTCTGTTACATGAAATAACTAATTCAGGTGTAAAACTTTAAACATTTGTATTAGTTCCTTTTCTATTGTTGTGATATAATGTCTAGGTCAACTTATAAAAGTTTAATTTGACTCTTGGTTCCAGAGGGATACAGCATCATCATGAAAGTGGCATGACAAGTGTCAGATACAGCAGCTAAAGTAAGAAGCTAAGAGTTCACATCCTTAACCTGCATCATTAAGCAGAGAGTGGGAACTGTAAATGATGTGTGGATGTAAATTTTCAAAGCCTACCCCCAATAAGGCGGCATTTCCTAAATCTTTCCAAATGGTCCCACCAACTCAGAAAGATTGATATCTCTGACTTTAAGCATACATGCTTGTTTTTTGTTACATGAACAAATTCATGGTGAAGAAAAATTCTGTGAGTAAGCTGTTAGATGCCTCAACACCTGTGTTACAGGAATGAATGCTTACAAGAGGAAAAACTTTCATGGGTGAAAAATTGTTTGAAGAGTTGATTTATTTGTAATTATGTTATTTTGTGATGTCAGTGTGGGTATGTGAATGTGCATGCTAGTTCCCGAAAACATTAGACCTTTGGACCTTCTTGTAGCAGAAATTACAAGAAGTTGTCAAAAATCAGGCTTTGGTCCTGGATATTAACATTTATTAACTGTCCAGCCATGACTCTAGTGCTGTAAATATTTTAAAGCCTATTTATATCATTTTGAAGTCAGGAAATACAGACAAACTCATACAAGACAAAAGCCCTATTTATGTAAATAATTTAGTAAAGCTTTAGACATCACATTTGTCTTCAGCTTCAAAAAAAAATCATGTTTTATTTATTTTTCATTGTAACCTTGAAGGAAGTAAATTACTTACCATATTCACTCAAGACTGATGGTTGAGATCACTGCATTGTGTTTTCTATTTTGAAACATTTAAGGTAGATACTAAAGTGTGCTATGTGTATAGCAAATCCACTTAGTGAAGTTTATTTTGTGGTCCTTATATTCCTTCTGTGATTTTTGTTTATATTCTATTGTGCTTTTACTTAGTCATAGTTTTTTTCTGCTGTAATATATAGAATGGTATCCCCATCATCTAAGTGGTCCATTGTTTATTCAAATACCAGGCAGTGTGTGACCATACTTTTCAAGTAAGGATGTCTGTGAAATGATGGTGGGTTCTTGTTCATGTTTTTTTTCATATTTTCATAAATTTCCTTGAGATTTTGTTGTTTGTTATTCAGCTTGGCATGGATGTCAGTAATGATTCAGGGATACATTTGAACTTATGATTCTCATGTGTCAACCTTCTGAGTACAAGTCCAAGGGTAGATGATGTACTCCCAATGTGTGCTGTTTTGTCTACATAATTTACCAATGTTAATGTTAAAATGCTTAATAAAAGAGAATATAAGAAACATTAAATACCTCATGTGTGTAATCAAAGCAGTATTTTCATTTATCTGGCAAAGATGTAATAAAGTAGGATAATCAGCAGTCAATTGTGTACCTCATACCATAGCTTGATGTTAGTTAACCATTTGGCATTTCATCTTTTTTTTTTTTTTTTGGTTTTTCAAGACAGGGTTTCTCTGTGTAGCTTTGCGCCTTTCCTGGAGCTCACTTGGTAGCCCAAGCTGGCCTCGAACTCACAGAGATCCGCTTGCCTCTGCCTCCCGAGTGCTGGGATTAAAGGCGTGTGCCACCAACGCCCGGCTTTGGCATTTCATCTTGAAGTACTGCCTTCTAAGGGAATTATACAGAGAAGACTGATAATGTAATGGCACCAAGATTTATTTTGTAACAAACATTTTTGTTGTTTGTGTAATGTGATTATGGCTTTGTAGGCCCATGGCAGATATATGAAGAACAGAAGACAGTTTTATGGTCTCTGCCTTTGGTCCTCTTAATATAGTGATCAATGTTATGTTCCCAGCCTTGCACACCACATGCCTTTCATACTGAGCCATCTCACTGGTGCTTGCTGGTGTAGTAGAAATACTACAGCAGTAAGCTATTGTCTTCTTTTCAGATTATAAACTTAGTTTCATACAAGGATAGAAGAACACCAGATAATTTGTACAATAAATCCTCTTTGGATATGAAAATATTTATACAACCATGTTTTTTTTTAATTTGTTATTATGAGGAGTAAATATTTGTTTATTCTACTTTCTCAGAATCACAGTTGAATGTCAGAGAAGTGCTTCATTCAGTAAAGTTAGTTTCTGCTAAGCCTGATGACCTGAATTCTATCTCTGGGTGATACATATTACTCCTACAAATTTTTCTCTTTTTTTAAAACTTGGACAGTGACATATGCACACTTTTACATCAACACAAACATAAATAATTTTGAAGCCTGAATAAGTACCTTTGATGTCACTTGCAGCCAAATGCCTCCCTAGGTTTCATCACTAGAACTCACATAGTGGAAATAGATGGTAGACACTTGTAAGTTGTCCTCTCAGTACTATATACACATCAACGCATGGGTGTATACATATGAACACAGTTCAAACACTTAAATGGATGAAATCAACAAAGCAAAGAAAATAATCCAATTATTGAGAACATATGAAATGAATTGCCCACTTAAACTATAGAATTTCAAGAAATATTACTGTTCATCAGAACAATGATGGTCCCTTGTTAAACCTTATTTTGTCCTCTCATTCTCTGATTAAGTGATAGGTCATTTAAAAACACATACCTCCGCCGGGCGGTGGTGGCACACGCCTTTAATCCCAGCACTCGGGAGGCAGAGGCAGGCGGATCTCTGTGAGTTCGAGGCCAACCTGGGCTACCAAGTGAGTTCCAGGAAAGGCACAAAGCTACACGGAGAAACCCTGTCTCGAAAAAACCAAAAAAAAAAAAAAAAAAAAAAAAAAAAAAAAAAAACAAAAACAAAAACAAAAAAAAAAAACCAAATAAAAACACATACCTCAACTGGACTTATAGGTGGTTGCATGGCTGTAATCCCAGCACTTGAGAGACTAAGTTGAGCCAATCTCTGAGTTTGAGGCCAGATTGGTCCCCATAGTGAATTCCAGGGCAGCCATGGCTATGTGAACATATCTGTCTCAAAAAAATTCAAAATGAGAAAGCATATTTCAAATTATGGGACTTTTCTTAATATAATCTGGCTGGACTCTGACTGGTTTCAACAAAGCTTTTGTTACCTTTACTCATTAAGAACTGTGTGAAAATAATAATCAATATGGAGAGTCCATTCACAGAGGTAGAAAAATCCATTGAATCATTTGACAACCGTCTAGAGGGGGCTTTCACCTTCAAGTGATAGGAGAAAGAAGGAACAGTGAGATATCTTCATCTCCAGCATTATAATGACAGATTTTGAACCTGGAGAGTTGGCTCTGTAGTACTGCTACTCTTGGGTACCCAAGTTTGATTCCTAGCACCTACATCAGATTGGTCAGAATTACCTGTATTTCCAGTCCTGGAGATCTCATGCATTTTTCTGGCCTCTTAGAGCACCAGATATGCAAATACTGAAAAGACAGATATGTATGTGATTCCATATTGTGAAAAAGGTTTTGTTCATGTGCTTGTTAAGTTAAAAAAGAATTAAATTTTATTTAACTATGTAATTTTTGCCAGTGATTATACCAAACGCATGTCAGGTACCAGTGGTGGCTAGAATATGATGTCTGATCTCCTGTGACTGGAGGTAAAGACAGTGGTGAGCTGTCTTGTAGGTGCTGGGAATGAAAGTCAGGCCCTATGAATGAGAAGCCAGTGTTCTAAGTGCTGAGCCTTCTATTCAGCCCCATGAACATGTCATTTATAGCAGTAAGGTGTGAATGGCTGATCTAAGTTCATCTTCACCTCAGTCCTGATGACCCAGAAGAATCAAAAGGTTGATAGCAGCAGAAACTATCTTAGATATGGTGCTTAAAGAATTTTCCAAGCCAAAATCTCCACAATATGAGGGAAAAGTACAAAGAATGATCAGGAGAGAAACTGACAAAAGTCTTTAAAGGATGGTTGACCATTTAACTGAAGTCACAAGAGTGGCTTATATCCAATGTGGTAAATAGGCAGCCATTGGATCCCAGAAGCTCACATGTAAAGTATACCATTGTAAAAAGAGAAAAGGAACTTTCAAGCATGAATTCTGACTTGTCTGAATGGGATCATATTCTGCTTCCCTGATGCCTACAAAACCTTCAGTTAGGAGCTCTGAATGGTGGTGACTCTAGATGACATCCAGGTTATGGGGAGATCCTGAGACTTGAACTGAATGAAGTCTCTTTAAGGCTAAGGCAATCAGGCACTTACAAAAAGCTATGGAATTTTTAAGAATTGTTAGGGATAGAGTTTTGGGTGTGAGAGTCTGAGGTTCAAATGCCAGAGAGCAGTGCTTGTGGTGTACCCAAAGACAAATTGGTATGAACTGTACTCTTTATCCACTTAGCTGTGGTGCGTCACCCCCCCCCCACACACACACAGGTCTTCTAGTCTTTACTATGGTGATATATTGGTACCCTAATAAATTTGCCTGAAAATCAGAGAACAGAACATACCACTAGATTAAACACAGATGCCAGACAATGGTATGGTGATATATTGTGTACCCCAATAAAGCTTGCCTGAGGATCAGAGGACAGAGATAGCCACTTGATTAGACACAGAGGTCAGGCAGTGGTGGCACACACATTTAATCCTATCACTTGGGAGGCAGAGATCCATCTGGATCTCTGTGAGTTCAAGGCCACACTGGGCTACATGAGAGAAACAGAATCAGGCATTGGTGACACATGCTTTTAATCCCAGGAAATAATATGGCATGTAACGTATATAAGGCATCAGGAAACAGAAACTCTTGAGGCTAAGGATTTTGTAGAGCTAAGCTAGTGACTGGCTTGTTCTGCTTCTCTTTTCAGCTTTTGCCCCGATATCTGGCTCTGGGTTTTTTTTTTTTTTTATTAATAAGACCATTTAGCAATTTGTGTTGCAATGCAGGGTTTCTTTTCTGGCCCTGTATATTTGGTGTTCTGTATGCCTCTTGTTCTTTAATAAGTATCCCCTTCTTTAGAATGAGAAATTTATTTTCAGGCTAACCATATACAAGTGGTTATCTCAGTATAGAGTCCATGGGAAATCAAAATAAGATACTACAAGAAAGAAGCAAAGCACAAACTAAGTTCACCAGTACACTACAGACCATGGAGGAAAAGAATAGTACCATGGAAGTGATTGCTGTTTTGAAACAGGATATATTACTCTATTACCCAGGCATGCCTCTAATTTGTGATTTTCTGCCTTGATTTTCTAAATAGCTCAGATTGCAGATATGGTAACTCTAGATTATCAGAAAACAAACATAAGGAAACAAACAAACAATGTAAAATATGTGTTGGTAGTTAACCATCATTAAAAATTAAAATAATGTTTTTACATATTTATAACATAAGTATGATGTAAAATATTTACCAAGATGTGTGTGTATGTGCATGTGTGTGTGCAATGCTTAATACAGAATACACTTTTTTCTTTTGAACCGTGGATGGTTGAATCCTTTGCAGAATCTGTGGATAAGAGGAGTGTTAGGATATGGAACAGCTATTATACTTCTTAGGGTTTTTAAAAGGAATATGTTCTGTGTTCCAAGAAGTGCTAATACCTGGAGAAGGCCAAGCTATGACATATTCCATGGGCTTCTAAAAGATCAAATATGATGCCAGGAAGAAGAGCACTAGGCAGGCAAAGACAAAGCAAGGAAGAAAGAGGTGAAGCTAGGAGGAAGCCAAGGTTCCTGATGAATTCAGCACTGACTTTAGACTGTGTCATGGTTCTTCACTGAGACTCAGAGGATGGACTTTTAGCATCATGGAAATATAGACTCCTCGGGTTTGGGAGGGATGTGCTGGGGCAATGCTAGCTTAGGTAGGGATAGGAGAGGGGCCAGCATCCTGGCTTTACCCAGGTTCCTTTCTATCTCAAGTCCTCCTTCCATTATCCTCTTGAAGGGAGTGCATTTGTTGAATGGTGCTATGAGCAAAGCCCTCTTGTAGAAGGAGCCAATGTTGGGAGAACAGCTAGGTTTCCAAGGGAATTTCCCACCCATGCCCCACTACTGCTTCCTGCCTAAATCTCCAAAAATGAGACTTCCATTAAGTTCCTTGCTTCAATGTTAGGTGGACATACCACTTCATAAATCCAGAGGCTCCCAGCCCCTCAGCAAGCTGCAGGATCCCAGATATCCAGTCTACCTGGAATGTTCTGATGTACTGCCAATCAAAATATTTTCTGAGGCATATGTGGGAGAAAAGAGCTAAGACCTCACCTTACCCTAATTGGGATTTCAGCCCTAGGAGGCCTGCTTAACTTCTTATAGCTTGTCTTTTCCACCTTTCAACTATGCCAGGACCTTTAGATCCTATCATTCACCCATACAGCTCTTTTTCTAGGCAGAGCTCAGTGATTACTAGAGTGAAAGAGAGTCTTTAAATTGCATGAGAAAGAATCCTAAGTCCTAGGGCTTCCAACATCCATTCTCTGAGAATAGTTTGTTTTCTTGTATTTCTGATATGTGAGACCAGGTTTCAATTTTGAGAAGATTTATTGGTATTGTTTATATTTGTTCAATTCTTACTTATATTACTCCTATCCCCCCTCCTCTCTCTCTCTCTCTCTCTCTCTCTCTCTCTCTCTCTCTCTCTGTCTCTCTCTGTCTCTCTGTCTCTCTCTGTCTCTCTGTCTCTCTGTCTCTCTCTCTCTCTCTCTCTCTCTCTCTCTTGTATATGTGCCTATGTATCTGGGGTTGTGAGCATAAGGATAAAACAGCACATGTGTGGAGGTGAGTTGTACATTAGACCATGTCCTTCCAAACAAACTGTATGACAATGTCTACTGCCTGAACTTCTGCTCACTGTGAATATTTTCTTTCACTAGTATCTTTCAAGGTTGTCTCAGAATGGGGTTGTAATGCTGCAGCTCTCCATTTCTGAGTGGTGCCTGCATGATGTACAGAACCATCAGTAAACCAGGCCCTAGACTTCTCTTCCCCAGTCAACCAATCATAGGTAACACCCCATGAGGCTATAGGTGTATGCTTGGCAGCAGAAGGCATTGTAACAGGACTAGAAACTATAGGCATTTAGGCATCTTCTTCATGTATCTTGCTTGTGCCTTCAGAACCTACATGGGCCTGATCTCTTATATACCACTTCCATTTGATAACAGATTGCTGTTGTGCATGTTCTACTTTATGACTTGGTGGGTCTGATAACACCCAGCTCATGATGGGCAGTTCAGGTTGAATAGTAAGGTGGTGGCCCACTGTCAAATGTTAAGTTTCTCTAAGTGGCTGGGATTAATGGCATGTGCTTACTTGCTAAGCCATATTTACTTTTGAAAATAATTCTATGGGCACCAGTGGCAGACACTTGAAATGGCTTTAAGAGGTATTATATTGTCCCAATTCTCCAATGCTCCTTTTCTTGTATGTTATTCCATTCTCTTCTTTTCCAGTGTGTGTGTATGTGTGTGTGTGTGTGTGTGTGTGTGTGTGTGCGTGTGTGTGTATGTGTGTAGACTATGTAGCACAGGCTTTAAAACTCACATTGATCTTCACGCCTCTGTGTCCAGATTACTGGTACTAAAAGGATGCACTACCACACACAGCTTAAAGAATAAGTTTTGTGGTGCAAGTCTCCATTTATGGTGGGCAGAGAGGCCAGGAGATGGTGTCAGAACCCCTGATACTGGAGTTACAGATAGTAGTGAGCTTCTATATGTACTGGGAATGGAGGCTAGATGATCTGAAAGAATCATTAGTCCTCTTAACTGCTAAGGTATTTTCCACCCTAACTTTTCTATTCTTGTTATTTTGTCTTTTTATTTTTTATTTTTTTGGAGCTGAGAACTGAACCCAGGGCCTGAGCTAAATCACCAACCACTAGTTTTCTATTCTTGATTATGTTTCCTGTCCAAGGCAGCCTAGTCAGGGTCAGATATCTGATGCTGACTAAAAAGTGGAATTCTCCATTTGAAAGAATTAGCCCCAGGAAGGGATGAACTCCCTAATTGTTTACACAATACAATGTGGTCAGCCCATTATCCATATATATGCAACCAACAAAAGTGAATATAGCAGGTTGTTTTCATGTATTTCAGCATGCTTATTCACCCATACTTAACAAGGAAGAAGTTGGGGTAGTGATTTGGGGAAGGGATGGAGTGAAGAGACAAAAGGGGAAAGTGATGTATTATCTTTTATTTATGTTATCTTTTAATTAACAATTTATAGAAATAAATTTTAAATAAAAAAGAGGTGCTAGATAGATGGCTGAGCAATTAAGAGCACTGAGTGTTTTTACAGATGACCCAGGCCCCATTCCAAGAACCTACATGGTAACTAACCATTTGCTGTAACTCCAATCCCAGGCATCTCCTCCCTTCTTTTGGCCTCTAGATACTGTGCACAGACACATACAGGCAAAACACCAAATAACTAAAAGTTTTTTAAAGTTAGAAAAAGGAAAGAATGAAATTCTTTACAGTGATTTCACAGCCCTGAGACAGACAGCAAGCCAGGGCTAGTAAAAATGAACTTTTTCTGGACTTGCATGGAAGCAGCTGTGGCCTTCTGACAAGCCAGCCTGCTCAGAGACAAAAGCAGCTGAGGTTAACAGAGATCGTCATAGTCACCCATATAGGAGCAGAGTATATAGTGCTGTTAGGTGACTTTTCCATGTTTTCTCTCTATTTGTGTTCTTTATCTTTTTTATCTGTGAGTATTGTGGCATTGGTACAGTTATATTTTAGATCAAACATCAAGATTGACAAGCTACTTTTCACAATGTCATTTACCTGATTTTCAACTAAGTCCTTGTGATATAAGATGAACATGCCAGAGGCATTTTTTCCATCATTTGTATAATTTATATATGTCCCTGCATGATTTTGAGGTAAGAATATCCCTAAATGTTTTTGATTTTACATTGTGATCATGTTCAGAAGTGGATTTGTTAACTGAGCATGCTTTAGGAAGAGGGAGAACTCTACATGAACGTGTCCAGACTCCGTAAGTAAAATCCCCATCTTCCTGTGTTTAGGAAAACATTGTTTTGTAAATAACTCCCATACTATCTTTACCTCCTGCAGGCAAGACATTTTTCTCATTTCTTCTGTCTTAGCTGTTGTGATGGCTATTCTTGGTAGTCAAATCAACTACCTCTGGAATAAATTAATACACAAAGAATTGGGTATACCTACAAGGGATTTTACTTAATTAAAGGTTTTGAGATGAGAAAACCCTTCATTAATCTGAATCATTAGATCCACCTTTCGCTGCTTGGTGGGAGTGCACACCTTTGACCCCATCATTCAGGAGTCAGAGGCAGTCAGATTTTCTGAGTTTGAGACTAGCCTGTGGTGATATATTGTATACCCCAATAAAGCTTTCCTGGGGATCAGAGGAAAAGCCAGCCACTAAATTAGACATAAAGGTCAGGCAGTGGTGGCACACACCTTTAATCCTATCACTTGAGAGGCAGAGATCCATCTGGATCTCTGTGAGTTCAAGGCCACCCTGGACTACATGAGATTGATTCAGGCTAGGAGAGAAATAGAGCCAGACAGTGATGACACACACCTTTAATCCCAGTACTTGGAAGTCATACTCCTTTAATCCCAGCACTAGGAAAGTTGAGATAGGAAATGATATGGCTAGGAGGAGAAAGGTATATAAGGCATGAGGAGGCAGGAACTAGAGGCTTTTCAGGCTGGGGAATTCTAGAGGTAAGATGTGGTGGTGCTGGTTCCTTTGTCTCTCTGATCTTTCAGCATATACCCAATATCTGGCTTCAGGTTTTTTGTTTTATTATTGTTATTATTGTTATTATTATTATTATTAAAAGACCATTTAGCAATTCAAACAACATCTGGCATCCAACTTTTGGGGCATGAATTCACAAAAAAAATCTCTTGCTTGTGGCCTTTCAGTCCCTGGCTCAGGCACAAGCTGTACATGGCCAGAGTCTCTACCCAAACTGGGCCCAGAGTCCCTACACCACTGGCTAAGTTTTTGTTGGAGCCTCTCTGCAGAAAAATCCATAGGTTCTGGGGCTCCCAAAACAGCAGCAGTTAGTCATTTTCACACACTTCCCCTGTGCACATGGCTGGATTTTTCACTTCTTTACTTTCTGGTGAATTTTAGCTTTCTCTGAGCCCCTTCCTCAGGCTGCTGCCACACTGTCACCTGAATCATCATTATCAGCAGATTTGGTGAGTCAATTAGGATTTCTTTCTTTTTTTTTTTTGGTTTTTTGAGACATGGTTTCTCTGTGTAGCTTTGTGCCTTTCCTGGATCTCACTCTGTAGACCAGGCTGGCCTCGAACTCATGGTCTGAAATGGAAAAATTAAATGAGAGGACAATTAATGTTAATGGGATTTACATAATGTCAATTATAAATATTATTTGTTTGATAATTTCTGTTTTACCATTAAAAAAGTTGATTAATGTGAGTGCCAAGATAAAAGTCTTAGAAAAACTTATTAAAAGAGATTATAGAGATATTCAGACCTAGACAGAGGAATTTAAAGGTTAACAAATCTCAGCATTGCATTATATGGTTACAGAGAAATAGCCTAAGGCTTCAAACAGCCAACCTTAATCTATCCAGTAATCTTAATGCATCCAAGATACAATTAATATTGAATCTCGTGATCATGATGATGCTTGGATAGGAGAGGTGATTTCCAGAAGTCTGAAGAAAAATAGTAATGTCAAATGCTTCAAGTGTTGTAAACAAGGTCACCGAAAAGGGACTATAAACAGGGCTTTCCTAGAAATAATGTTTTTTCAAGAAATAATCCCAACAGAATGCCCCACCCTTCTGGATTATGTAGAAAGTGTGGCAAAGGCATACATTGGACTAATGAATGTAGATCAATAAGGGACAGACAAGGTACTCAATTGCCACTCCCTGAGGGGCCTCTTGCAGGCCCCATGTCAAATTCTGTTCAATCCTTTCCTGTCATTGTGGAAAAAACTCCTTTCCAGAGCAATGAAAGAACTTAATGCCTATTGGAAAAAAACCATACTGCTCAGGATGATAGAACAGCTTTATAAAATAAAACAAAAATTTCAAGAGAAATCATATATCAAAATTGATAAAGATTAGATTTGGAAACTCCCCAAAGTTAGGGTTGGGGAAGGGTTTTTGTTTATTTCTTACAGGAGAATGAAGGCTAAGGAATCTGAAGAACACTGGAGAAATGAGACATCTGAAGAAAAAGGACAAATCATCCAGAAAAAAAATGTCCCACAAAAATGATTTTCTGCAGTGAACCATTACCATACCTAACAGTGACTTTGAAATCTCCAAAAAGATGATGGGACCCCACATCAATGATTCCATCAGGACTGTGATAACACCAATTAAGCTGACAAACACTACCTAAAGATTGGTTTTGGACTGCAGACTGCTCAGGATAATTTTGAGGAGGCTAGCTGAGATGATCTAGCCTCACAGACTATTCTAGCCAGGATGTGAGAGGCACCCTGCACTTTCCCATTATGCAGAGACTGGACAACAAATGATACAGCTACCTTTCCCAGGACTTGACAATTAACCCAATTTTTTTCAGGATCCTTTAAAGATGCCATTGCCCCCAGATAACAGGAAGTAATTTTAAGAACACAATACCCACATTCCCAAGAGGTGGGGTGGGTAGTTTTTGATCCTTCAATGGATTATGGATAATTGTCATTATTTTGGTGTTTGATTACAAGTTATTATTGGTAATGGTCAGGAAAAAAGCTAAATGAAGGAGATTAGATTCTGGGTTCTTGTGTGGAAAAAAAGATATAGAAATGATAGGCTAAAAGGGTAGATTATTGAATCTATTCTGAAAAGAAAAAAGAGAATATGTATGTGACAAGATAAAAAGGCAGATTATTGAATCTACTTTCAAAAAGCAACTACTAGTTTTAAATATTTTACATTGGATTAGATTTTGGTATATTGTATACAAATTATGTATATTGATACAAATTTGACATTAATTTTGATTTTTTGTTTGTTTTTTCTTTTTTATTAAGAATTTTCTATTCATTTAACATACCAACCACGGATCCCCTCCCTTCTCTTCTCCCACCACCCAGTCATCTCCCCATCCTGACCCCCATTCCTACCTCCTCCAATGCAAGGCCTCCCATGGGGAATCAGCAGAGCCTGATACACTCAGTTGAGGCAGGTCCAAAGCCCCTCTCCCTGGACCAAGACTGTGTAAGGTGTCCCACCATAGGCAATGGGCTCCAAAAACTCATGCCCTAGGGATGTGCAATGAAGTGTCTCAGCATGTGTGTGGGGGTTCACGTGGATCTGTGGAAAGAAGACTCAGAGACATAGGTGGGATAAGCAGACAAGGAGAATTCTGGGAAGAGGAAGGCTGAGTCAGGAAATGCCAGGCTGCTATCCAGGGAGCAGCATGTAATGGCACACAGGTAAAGCCATGGAAAATATTGTGACATATAGATTAACAGAAATGGGCTGAGTTTAAGTGTAAGAGCTAGTCAGTAGTAAGCCTGAGCTAATGGCCAAGCAGTTTTAATTAATATAAGCCTCTCTGTGTTTATTTTGGTCTGAGCAGCTGTGGACCAGGCAGGACACAGGAAAACTTCCAGATACATTTGGCATACCAATGCGAGGCTCTCAAATTTCCATTAGGCCTTAAGGTGTTTAAAAAGGGCTTCTAAACACACAATAATGGAGCCAAAAACAGCTTTCTGCTTCATGTCGCATGCAGGATGAGATATAGAGATGCCAAGGTACAGAGACATTGTGGTGTGCTGACTTGAGCTACAGTATAGCAGGTTCACAGTGTATGGGCTTGACCTACAGTATGGTGGATTCCTGATGTAGTACACAGAGGCATCTCCAAGCCACACATTATGCTGCATAGTGGATTTAGCTTTTGCTAGTACAAAAAAAGAGGTTTCTGGGCTACATGCTACTGAATGGAAGCATAGACCCACTGCTTCCATAGTCAGTGATGAGCCTGGTTCCCAGAGCTTGCATTAAACATAGTTCTGCCATGTTGGAAAGCTGAGGTGGGCAGAGCCAGCATCCAAAGCTGCCATTTCACTTCTAATAATGCTGCAGTTTAAAGCAATAGATTCACAATAAGGCAGATTCAGATAGAACAAGACTTTAAATGGTTTACAGTGTGTGTAAAAATGTACATAGGCTTGGAAGAGAGAAGAAAATGAATATAGACAGTTATATAAAGAAATTATTTTTAAAAATAAAGTCTTTAAAGAGACAGTAAAGGTAGTATAAAAATAAGCCACATAAAGATGGATATTACACAGAGAATCTAGATTGTGTTGTCTTTGATATTTTTAACTGCAGAAAAACATTTGATTGTAAAGGCTGCTAAATTAAGCCAATATATATATTTTAAAGGTATCTTGACCTTAAAATTTGGATCTAAGAATATGTTGCTTTGGAAAGGAAGGCTCTGCTTTTGTTTCCATAGGAAGCAAGAGGCTATGGATTTGTTCCAGATTAAGATACATCAGGTTTAACTAGCCAAGACCACCTGAAAGGTCTCCAATGACACCGTGGCTCAAATCATCCAACATCCAAAATCAACTTCAAGGCAACTGGCTCAGAGAATACAGCATCACAGACTACTCCAGTCAGGACTTGACAGTAATCCTAAAACTTTCTTTGTGTCCACATAAAATTACCAGCGTCCTCTATCAGCAGGAAGTAGCCAAGAAAATTATGACCACATTCCCAAAAAATGGATTATGGATGTTTGTCTTTGTTTAGGTTGTTGGTTACAAGTTGTTATTGGTCGTAGTCAATATTTTTCTAAAAGAAGAAAGGGGAATATGATATAGAAATATAGGATATAGATATGATAGAATAGAAGGGTAGATTATTGAATCTACTTTTAAAGAGTAACAACTTGTTTGAAATATTCTATGCTGTTGTAGATTTTAGTTTATTGATACAAATTTAAAGTTGATTTTGTTAAACTGTATGTATATTTCTACTGTTGTTTAAGGTATTATGTTTGTGCAGCTCATTTAAATTGTAATAGATAATTAAGAAATACAGATTAATAATTATTCTTCTATGATAGTCAAACTTCTAGTCATGTTAACTTTTTTAGGTATATATAGATATAATTCAGTTAGGTAAGTAGTCTTCAAACACTTCAAAGACCTACAGAATATAGCATTTAAAATGTTTTAAGAACTTAAACTTTCTGGACAATGAGACATGTCTGCTCCTGGCAGCACCAATATACTTCAAAAAAAAATAATGGGCATTGAAGAAACTCATTATGGAGTTAGATTTCTTTGTGGCAAAAGTTAGCCACTGGGCATAAAAGTGCCCTTGCATTGACTGCTTGATAAAATGTACTGACTAGACATGTAGGACCCATAGGAAGGTGACCACTGAACTTGGCAAGCAAAATGGTCCTTCAGGTTTATGCTTCACAGAAGAAATTGCCAGACATTCTACAGGACACAGAAAAAAGTGACTGAGAGACTAGGCCTATGGGCTGAAGATAGATGCCCCAATGTTACAGAGGAACTTTGGGTAACTGTCCAGGCAGGCTGCTGTCTCTGTCCTTCTAGATTTTTGAAAGTTGCTTACAATGTTCTTCCTATTTACTTAAGTAATATTGTATCCTTCTGAGGTCTTTGATGTCGTTGAAGACTAGAGAGTTATAATTTTCCTTGGTTATGATAAAAAGATAAATTAGATATAAAACTTTAGACTCACAAATATGGGATAGATAGAATATTTTCTCTAATTTTGCCAAATATAAATAGACTAGATATTGTAACTGTAATTCTTGCTTGATAACTGTTTGCTATATGTAATTTTACTATGTTAAAGTTAAAACCTTCCTTTTTAATTAAACAGAAGAGGGGAAATGCTGTGGGATAATGCTTTTGTACACTGGTTTAATAAAATGGTGATTGGCCAGTAGCCAGGCAGGAAGTATAGGCAGGATAAGCAGACAAGGAAAATTCTGGGAAGAGGAAGGCTGAGTCAGGAGATGCCAGTTTGCCATCCAGGGAGCAGCATGTAATGACACACAGGTAAAGCCATGGAAAACATGGCAACATATAGATTAACAGAAATGGGCTGAGCTTAAGTGTAAGAGCTAGTCAGTAGTAAGCCTGAGCTAATGGCCAAGCAGTTTTAATTAATATAAGCCTCTGTGTGTTTACTTGGGTCTGAGCAGTTGTGGACCAGGTGGCACACAGGAAAACTTCCAGCTACAATTTCCATATGCTCAAAATAACCTGAAAGGAGCACCCACAAATACAATGCCAAGTGCAAATTCCTTGATTTCTCAAGTACCACGTATTTATGGGTTTCTTGAACCAAGTTTTGCATAGGCTTTGTATCCATAGGAGACTCTCATGCAAAAATCACATAGGGCAGCTAGAGAAAGAAAAGGTATTGGTTAAACAAAGGATGGATTAGGGATAGGTACTATGCTCTGGAGCCAGGCCAGGTTTAGCTCAGCAGGAATGCAGCCATAGGAATGTATCCTGATCCCACAGCCAGGGGGCCCCTTAAGTAGATCAAGTTACATAACTGTCTCGCCTATGCAGAGAGCCTAGTCCAGTCCCATGGAGACTCCATAGCTATTGGTCCACAGTTCATGAGTTCCCACTAATTTGGTCTCTGTACATTTCCCCATCATGGTCTTGATGCCCCTTGCTCATAGGAACCCACTTCTCTCTCTCTAACTGGACTCCTGAAGCTTGGCCTGGTGTTTGGCTGTGGATCTCTACATCTGCTTCCATCAGTTTCTGGATGAAGGCTCTATGATGACATTAGGGTATTCACTAATCTGATTACCAGGGTAGGCTAGTTCAGACACCCTCTCTGCTATAACTAGTAGTCTAAGGTGGGGCCATCCTTGTGGATTTCTGGGAACTTCCCTAGCACCCAGTTTCTCCCTATCCCTATGGTGTCTCCCTCTATTGTGGTGTCTCTTTCATTGCTCTTCCATTCCGTCCCTGTTCTAGGTTGACCATCTTGTTCCCTTATGTCTCATCCCCCATCCCCTACCCTCCATTTCTGCCCTCACCCCTAGTCTACTACAGGTATCTCATTCATTTCCCTTTCCCAGGGAAATCCATGCATCACTATTGGGGTTCTTTTTGTTAGCTAGCCTCTCTGGAGCTGTGGGTTGTAGTCTGATTATCCTTTGCCTTTCATCTAGTATCCACTTATGAGTGAGTATATACCATGTTTGTCCTTCTGAATCTGGGTTACCTCACTCAGGATGACATTTTTCTAGTTCCATTTATTTGCCTGCAAATTTCATGATGTCATTGTTTTTTTACTGCTGTATTCCATTGTGTATATGTGTCACATTTTCTTTATCCATTCTTCAGGTGAAGGGCATCTAGGTTGTTTCCAGGTTCTGGCTATTATGAACAATGCTGCTATGAACATATTTGAGCATGTGTCCTTGTGGTATGATTGAGCGTTCCTTTAGTATATGCCTAAGAGTGGTAATGCTGGGTCCTGAGGTGGGTAGATTTACTCCCAATTTTCTGAGAAACTACCATACTGATTTCCAAAGTGGCTGTACAAGTTTGCACTCCCACCAACAGTGGAGGAATGTTCCCCTTCTTCCCCATCCTCTCCAACAAAAGCTGTCTTCAGTGTTTTTGATCTTAGTCATTCTGACAAGTGTAAGATGGTATCTCAGAGTTGTTTTGATTTGTATTTCCCTGATGACTAAGGATGTTGAGAAATTCCTTAAATGTCTTTTGGCCATTTAAGATTCTTCTGTTCAGAATTCTCTGTTTAGCTCTGTAGCCCATTTTTTAATTGGATTGTTCAGTATTTTGATGTCTAGTTTCTTGAGTTCTTTATATATTTTGGAGATCAGCCCTCTGTCAGATGTGGCATTGGTGAAGATCCTTTTCCATTCTGTAGGCTGCCATTTTGTCTTATTGACTGTGTCCTTTGCTTTACAAAAGCTTCTCAGTTTCAGGACACCCCATTTATTAACTGTTGCTCTCAGTGTCTGGGCTACTGGTGTTATATTTTGGAAGTGGTCTCCTGTGCCAATGCATTCAAGACTACTTCCTACTTTCTCTTCTATCAAGTTCTGTGTAACTGGATTTATGTTGAGGTCTTTGATTTACTTGGACTTGAGATTTGTGCATGGAGATAGATATGTATCTATTTGCAATCTTCTACATGTTGACATCCAGTTATGCCAGCACCATTTGTTCAAGATGCTTTCTTTTTTCCCTTGTACAGTTTTGGATTCTTTGTCAAAAATCAGGTGTTCGTAAGTGTGTGGATTAATGTCAGAGTCTTCAATTCAATTACATTGGTCCACATTTTTTTTGGCCAATACCAAGCTCTTTTTATTACTATAGCTCTATAGTAGAGTTTGAGGTCTGGGATGGTGATGCTTCCAGAGGTTGCTTTATTGTACAGAACTGTTTTAGCTATCCTGGGTTTTTTGTTTTTCCATATGAAGTTGAGTATTTTTCTTTCCAGGCCTGTGAAGAATTGTGTTGGGATTTTGATGGGGATTCCATTGAATCTGTAGATTGCTTTTGATAAGATTGCCATTTTTACTATGTTGATTCTACCTATCCATGAGCATGGGAGATCTTTCCATTTTCTGATATCTTCTTTAATTTTTTTCTTCAGATACTTAAAGTTCTTATTATACAGGTCCTTTACTTGCTTAGTGAGCATTACCCCAAGGTATTTTATATTATTTGTGGCTATTGTAAAGGGTGATGTTTCTCTGATTTCTTTCTCAGTCCCTTTTTCATTTGTATATAGGAAGGCTACTGATTTTTTTGAGTTAATCTTGTATCCTGCCACTTTATTGAAGTTGTTTATCAGCTGTAGGAGTTCCCTGGTAGAGTTTTGGGGATTACTTATGTATACTATCATATCATCTGCAAATAATGAAAGTTTGACTTCTTCCTTTCCAATTTGTATCCCCTTGATCTCCTTTTGTTGTCTTATTGTTATAGCTAGAACTTTGAGTACTACATTGCATAGATATGGGGAGAGTGGACAGCCTTGTCTTGTTCCTGATTTTAGTGGAATTGCCTTGAGTTTCTCTCCATTTAATTTGATGTTGGCTATCAGCTTGTTGTAAATTGCTTTTATTATGTTTAGGTATGTTGCTTGCATTCCTGATCTCTCCAAGACCTTTACCATAAAGGAGTGTTGGATTTTGTCAAAGGCTTTTTCAGCATCTAATGAGATGATCATGTAGTTTTTTTTCTTTCAGTTTGTTTATATGGTGTATTGCATTGACAGATTTTTGTATGTTGAACCATCCTTGCATCCCTGGGATGAAGCCTACTTGGTCATGGTGGATAAATTTTTTGATGTGTTCTTAGATTCAGTTTGCCAGTATTTTATTGAGTATTTTTGCATCGATGTTTATGGGGGAGATTGGTCTGTAATTCTCTTTCTTTGTTGCATCTTTGTGTGGTTTGGGTATCAGGCAACTGTGACCTCATAAAAAGAATTTGGTAATGTTCCTTCTGTTTCTATTTTATGGAACAATTTGAAGAGTATTGGTATTAGCTCTTCATTGAAAATCTGGTAGAATTCTGCACTGAAGCCATCTGGTCCTTGGGTTTTTTTTTTTTTTGGTTGGGAGACTTTTAATTACTGTTTCTATTTCCTTAGGCATTATTGGTCTCTTTAAATTGTTTATCTGGTCATGATTTAACTTTGGTATGTGGAACTTATCCAGAAAATTGTCCATTTCTTTCAGATTTTCCAATTTTGTGGAGTACAAGTTTTTGAAGTATGACCTGATGATTCTGTGGATTTCCTCATTGTCTGTTGTTATGTCCCCCTTTTCATTTCCTATTTTGTTAATTTGGATGCTCTCTCTCTCTGCCTTTTGGTTAGTTTGGATAAGGGCTTGTCTATTTTGCTGATTTTCTCAAAGAACCAACTCTTTGTTCCATTGATTCTTTGTATTGTTCTCTTTGTTTCTATTTTATTGATTTCAGCCCTCAATTTGATTATTTCCTGGCATCTATTCCTCCTGAGTGAGTTTGCTTCTTTTTCTTCTAGAGCTTTCAGGTGTGCTGTTAAGTCACTAGTGTGAGATTTCTCCAACTTCTTTATGTGGGCATTTAGTGCTATGAATTTTCCTCTTAGCACTGCTTTCATGGTGTCCCATAAGTTTGGGTATGTTGTACATTCCTTTTCATTGAATTCTAGGAAGTCTTTAATTTCTTTCTTTATTTCTTTCTTGACCTAGTGGTAATCTAGTTGAGTATTATTTAGTTTCCATGAGATTGTAGGCTTTCTGTAATTTTTGTTGTTGCTGAAATCTAACTTTAAGCCATGGTGGTTAGATAAGATACAAGAGGTTATTTCAGTTTTTTTTGTATCTGTTGAAATTTGCTTTGTGACCAAGCATGTGGTCGATTTTGGAGAAGGTTCCATGGGGTGCTGAGG
>CABHPH010107061.1:0-18864 GCA_902168325.1 Peromyscus nudipes
TTTTTTTTTTTCTCCCCAAGACAAGGTTTCTCTGTGTAGCCCTGGCTGTCCTAGAACTCACTCTGTAGACCAGGCTGGCCTCAAACTCAGATAGCTGCCTGCCTGGGTTTTTTTTGTTGTTTGTTTTTTTGAGACAGGGTTTCTCTGTGTAGTTTTGGTGCCTGTCCTGGATCTCACCCTGTAGACCAGGCTGGCCTCAAACTCACAGAGATATGCCTGGCTCTGCCTCCCGAGTACTGGGATTAAAGGCGTGCACCACCACTGCCTGGTTGGAGTGCTCATATTAAAGGCATGGGCCACCCCTGCCCCAGCAAGATTTTGAGGTTTTATGTGTTTTGCTTGTGTGTGTGTGCCTGCTGGGTATGTGTGCGTTTCCATGTTTATGTGCACGCACACATGCCTGTGTGTCTATACATTTCTCACCATGTTTCTTTTTGTTGTTTGTTCATTTTTGTTTTATCCTTGTTTGTCTTATTTACCTGTTTGTTAAAAGAGAGAAGAAAGCTTGGAATTAGAAAGTAGGATCTAGGAAGAGATGAGAGAAGGGAAACCGTGATCAGAACATATTCTCTGAAAATAATGATTTTTAATAAAAAATAAAAATAGAAAACTACTCTTCTACTATTAGCCCAAGAAGGCCCCAGACAGGCATGTCTGTATGAGACTCCCCTCATTTCCAGGTAGTCTGGCATTTCACAAAGGTGGGGTTGTTTATGTGTTGAGTATTTTGTTTTAGGTTTGTGTTTGTTAGTTTTTTGTTTTTGTTTTTTGTACATGGGTGGAATCTGGGATGTGAAATTCAGGTTGCCAGAGAGAAGGGCTCTGCGGGAGGACTAATGGACCTCCAGTTCCAGTACATACTAGACTGTGTTGCCACTGCCAAGGTCTAAAGGATACTGAGCAGGGGTGGCTAAATGGGTCACCTTTTTACTTTTGTCTTATTGGTCTTGGGGAGGGGAAGGCATTGTCCTATGTGAGCGGAGTTGGCTATATCTGGTCAACCAAGGAATGAGACAAGTTCTGTTAGCAGCTTGTGTGTGGACCCTGAATGAAGATGGCGGGGATCACTGTGTCCTTAGCGATTTGGTGTCCCTGCCCTGGGAGACCCTCCTTTGTGCTATACTGATTTATTGTACCAGTATCCCCCTGCAGTGTCAAGGGACTGGAATCAGTTTATCAGAGAGAGGTGTCTCAGGCCTTGCCAGAGTCAATTAGAGGATGGAAAGAAGACTCCTTTCACAGGAACAGATGAACCTAGTCCCTAATTACTGCTATTAAGAGGGCCTATCCATTCCATAACTGTGTGGACCTAGCAAAGTCTACTTCTATACAGCAGTCAGCACTAGGAATAGGACCCAAGTCTGTGCTTGTGGTCTATGAACCGAGCCCCTCCCCTGAATTGCTCCTACGGAGGCTCCAGGAACAAATGACATAGTTATTAAACTGAGTTCTATCCAGAGACCATAGAGTAGAAAAGAGTTCATAGGAGGCAGGCCCATGAGACCCAAAAGAACTACCTAAGATAAATATTGAAAAGTCTTTGTCACAGCTGACAAGTTACAAAATCCTCACATTCTTTCTCTTACCCCTAGGCCACTCTCTGTCAACTTTCTCCTGCCAGTTACCTACAAAACAAGTTATAATGTCCCACAGGCAGAAGCATGAGCAAGGCCTTGAGGCCCAAGAAGAGAAGGTGGGCCAGCTCATGGAGAAGGTTCCTGTAGCTAAGGAGGTGGGAACCCCAGAGGAGGTACCTGCTGCTGAGGTTTCCCAGGAAACCTCTTCATCCTCTGCTCCCATCCAAGCCACTCTGCCAAGCCAAGCAAATGAAGGTTCTGGCGCTCAAGCAGAGGGAGGTCAAAGTACCTCAAAGGCCTACCTATACTCCAAGGTCTTGCTCAACACTAAGCTAAGGAAGAAGGTGACGGAGTTGGTGAAGTTTCTGAGTTTCAAGTATACAACAAAGGAGCCTGTCACAGAAGCAGAAATTCTGAAGAATGTTGTCAAAGAGTACAAGACCTACTATGCATTGATCTTCAAGCATGCCTGTGAATGCATGGAAGTGGTTTTTGGCATTGAAGTAAAGGAAGTGGATGCTCTCAACCACTCCTATGAGCTCCTTAAAATTCTTGACCTCACCTATGATGGGCGAATGAGCGATGACGAGGGCATACCCAAGACAGGCCTCCTGGTGCTTATTCTTGGTGTGATCTTCATGGAGGGCAACCGGGCCTCTGAGAAGAAGATATGGGAGGTGCTGAATGTGGTGGGTGTGTATCCTGACCAGCATGATTTCATCTGTGGAAATCCCAGAAAGTTCATCACTGAAGATTTGGTTTCAGAGAAGTACCTGGAATACCAGCTGGTACCTGGTAGTGATCCTGTATGCTATGAGTTCCTCTGGGGCCCACGGGCCCATGCTGAAACCAGCAAGATGAAAGTCCTGCAGTTTTTCTCCAAGGTTGCTGGGAGTAGCCCCACTTCCTTCACAGCTTTGTATAAGGATGCTCTGAAAGATGAAGAAGAGAAAGCCCAGGCTCTACTTGCCTCCGTGGCCATTCCAACTAGCCCAGACAATTCAGGTTCTGGGGACAAGCCCAGCAGCTTCTCCCACCCTGAGTAAATTCAGGCTGGTTCTTCACACTGTTTAAAGATAGCAATCACATCTTCAAGCAGAAGAGACTTAAGGTTCTTTTTCCTTTTTGTACTCTTTCAGCTGTTCCTCTTTTAAAGGGTTTATTAGCTTCAGAGTCTAGATTTATTAGTTGTATTGCTCATTTGTTGCTATTTGTTTCAGAATAAGAATTTTGATGTTGTGAAAAGCAAGTTGAGAACATATTCATCTTTGAGACCTAGATCAAATAACATTGCATCTGAATTTTTCTTGGACATATGAAAGACTCCATTACTAAAGTAGAATCAGTAAGTACAAGAAAGATGTAAAAAATGGTTAATACTAGTATTCCTGTGTCCTTTTAGTCTGTTTTGTAAAACTAAAGATATGCACCTTGTTTACTTGGTTTAGTCAAGAATACATAAGAAATTAAAACTTAATAAAGTGTACTGCCTCTTTTATCCCAGCAAAAAGTGTCTATTCTTTGGAACGCATTTTGATATCAGTGGAAGTTCAAAGATGAGTGAAGAAGATGGTAAAATAGTGTGAAAAACAAAGAATTAAGTTAAAGGCTAAGGAAGTGTGATTACAAATGACAGCCAACAAGACTAATCTGAGCCAAGGCATTTTGAGGCTTTGGGAAACCACAGATCCTTCTGTGGATGCTAACTCTCTGTTAAGGTAGATGGTGGTGGGAACTAGATTCTCAGACGATGTGTCTGATACATGAGAGAAAAACTTGGAATGGAAAAATGCTCAGAGAACTTCTTTTTGAACCAAGGGTAAACAAGAAATGAATGTCCACTGGGGGCAGGGACAGTTAGAGAAGGTGACTTGAACTCTTGCCCAGTGCAATTGAACATAATGTATTACCTAAGTTTTGTGTACAAAGCACATGAAGCATTTCTGGGAAATCTAATAATAATGCCTTGATGTGGGAGATAGAATTATCTAGGTTGCAGTCTTTCCCTTGGTCTAGGAGAAGCTACTCCACCATAAGGTCATTTTTTTAACTTCCTTTTTATGTATTCTTCATATCTTTCACATCATGCATCTCAATCCCATTCATTTCCCGTCCCTGTGTATCTGCCCTCTGCCCTTGCAACTTCCCCCCAACCAAAAAAAAAATTTAAGAGAAGGAAAAATGGAAGCTGTAGCATGACATAGTCATGCAGTAAACCCTTTTATCCATATATCTTTACTTGCAAGTTTTCATTGCAAAGAGTCAGTGGTCTGGGTCTAGGCCTCTGGTTTCTGCTACACTATGGATGCTGGGCCTTCACTGGGACTCCCCTTGGATATCCTGTTGTTGTCCTGCGTCATGGAGATCCTGAAGCTTTGGGTCTGCAGGACTGACTCCTTCCTGTGCTCCAGAAGATCATAGATAGGGAATATTAGGGTGGGCTAACTCATAACACTGGGCCTGGGCCTAGTATTTGCAGGGTTGGTCAGCCTGCCAGCTCTCCCCTATCTTCACCACCAGGGTGAGCTCTCCAGCACTGGCCTTGCTAGTTCACCCCTTGCAGCATGAAGGGGTGGGGTTATTTCTCCTTTCACATCCTCAGGGTAGACTCTCCCACACTACACCTTCAGAGCCATCTTTATTGTGTTGCCCAGGTGAGGTGTAGGGGCCACTCTCCCAAGTGCTGCAGCTCTCCTGCTCTAATGACCCCAAGGCCAGCTCTCCCACCTGCCACAGGTGGCTGGGGTATAGGGGGAGAGGGCATCTCTCATCTGCCTGCATCACCATATGACAGAAGACCAGGGCAAGATCTCCCATGCTCATGTTTTCTGGGCAGTTCACACGCAACCCAGTCAATAGGGTCATCTCTGTGGTGCTGCCCAGGTGAGATACAGGGTTTACCTCTGGAGTGCTGCAGCTGATAAGGAGGAGGGTCAGCTCCCTTGCCACCACAGGTGGCAGGGGCAGGGGGGGAGGTATTATAGTGGTATTTTATTTGTACTGAAATGTGATTTTATTTGTATGTTAATAAAGTTGCCTAGGGGTCAGAGCTATCAGCAAGCCATAGCGAAAGCCGGTTGTGGTGGTGCACGCCAGTAGGATTTGCTGAAGGAGGCGCACGCCTTTAATCCCAGCACTTGGTAGGCAGAACTAGGTAGATCTCTGTGTCTTCAAGGATACAGCCAGCAATGGAGACACACGCCTTTAATCTCAATACCAACCATAGAAGACCTGGAGTGACCTACAGACAGGCAGTGATGAGACAGTCATGTGGTTGTGTTTACAACCAATGAGAAGGCAGAACAGGAAGTCTTTATAAGACAAACATACAGGAAGTAGCTCCCTTTTCCGAGAGGTCTCCTGGCTGAAGAGGCTAGCTGCAGCAGGCGGGTAAGGCTCTTAGCTATGACCTCTTGGGCTTTTATCTTTACATTGGCTCTGTGTTTCTTATTTAATAAGACGTTTGGTTACATCTACAGGGTATCTTTCCCTTGCCCTCACTACCACATGGCAGACGGGGTGGGGGTGGGGGTAGGGGTGTAGCCAGCTATCCCACTCTCACACCCACAGGGCCAGCTCACCCGCACCTCTGCCAATAGGGTCAGCTCTACTGTGCTGCCCAGACAAGGAACAGGACCTGCTTTCCAGAGTGCTGCAGCTGGTAACGTAGAGGGTCAGCTCCCTCATCTGTTGCGTTAGGTGAGGGGCGAGGGATAAGGGGGGAGCATCTCTTCCCAGCCCATACTGCTGCATGACAGATGAGTAGTGGGGACAGCTTTCCTATACTCACAGCTTTGGGGCTAGCTCACCCACACAAGGTTAGCTCTGTTGTGCTGCCCAGGCAAGGTACAGGGCCTCTCTGAGTGCTGCAGCTGGTGTGGGGCAGGGGCAGCTCTTCCACTCTTATGACTGTAAGGTCATTTGTAATTAGGTGATCTTGACTTTTGTTTGGTCAGTTTTAAGCAAGGGTTAGAAAATTAGTTGCAGCTAAATGGATGAAAAATTTAGATAAAAGAGAAACTATAAAGGACAAAAGTCCTGTGAACTGTATACAACTTGGGAAAATTCCCTCATAAATAGGTTTAAATAATATGTATATTATTAATAAGGAAAATTTACTGAGTTTTGTTTGCAAAATCACATTTTGCAAACTATTGACATTTGTTAAAAATACAATATATACCACATAAATATGCCTAGTACTTTGTATGTATTCCATGCACACCCCAAATCCTACAAGATGGCTTAAAATCTTTTTTTTTCCTTTGAGACAAGGTTTCTCTGTGTAGCTTTGTGCCTTTCCTGGATCTTGCTCTGTAGACCAGGCTGGCCTCGAACTCATAAAGATCTGCCTGCCTCTGCCTCCCGAGTGCTGGGATTAAAGGCGTGTGCCACCACTGCCCGGCTTAAAGTCTTTTACAGAGAACTCTGAGACTAATTGCACCTGGCAGTTTGCCCAAGATCACATGCTAGGAAATGGCAAGTCCGAGAATTGATTCCTGGTCTGAGTTCACCAAGGCCTATACTGTTCCTGCTCTCAGTTCATTCTGCCTTTTCAGTAATGTTTCTGGCAAAATAAAACAGAACCTTTAAGCAAAAGTACTGAAAACAGAATTGAATAAGGAAGTTGACATAAAAAAAAATCTGAGATTAATTGCTGAGATTTACTGGGGTCCCCTAACCTGGGCCCCAGAATTCAAAAGATCTACCCCATCCAGGTCCTATCATTTTGTTTCACCCAAGCACTTTGTCACATTACAGCACCCTTCCCCGGGTAAGCCCCTGTCCCTCAGGTCTAACTTTGGAAACTGGCCTGCTAAAACTAACATCACCTCTTTTGAAGGCTATATTCTGCTTCCAATGGAACAACCCCATATAAACTCCCTGAAATAGAGCAGTCTGACTCCCCATAGAAGGGTTCTGGATGTCCCACTCCACATCTGGAATCTCTCTGATCCAATAATCATTGGTTCAATGTGTGGTGCACTTTGGAAAATGGTTTGATACTTGGTCATACCCACTGAGCCCCTTTAACATATTCTCAAATTCCTTTGCAAATGAGATGTGAGCAACATTTAGTGAGGAGGAAAGAAGGGGAAAATGAGAGATTTTGAAATTAACAACCAGCATTAGAGTTTTATTAAGATACATTATTTGTCCTCCCCTCAGAGCTCAGGTGAGCCCTGTGGAAGAAGGAAAGGGGATAGTGTAAGATCCAGAGGCGATGGAGGACACCAGAACAAGGCCCTCTGAATCAATTAAGCAAGGCACAGATGAACTCATAGACTAAAGCAGCAAGTGCAGGGCCTACATGGGTTTGCACCAGGTCCTCTGTATATATACTATAGCTGTTACCTTAGTATCTTTATGGGACTCCTGAGTGTGAGAACAAGCCCGTCTCTGACTCTTGTGCCTGCTCTTGGGACTCTTCCTCCTGTTGGGTTGCCATGTCCAACTTCAATATGACAGTTTTTGCTTCATCTTACTATGTTTTATTTTGTCATGTTTGGTTGTTATCTATTAGAAACCTGTTCTATTCTAGGAGAGACAGAAAGGGAGTTGATCT
The DNA here is from genome assembly GCA_902168325.1 of Peromyscus nudipes. Taxonomy (NCBI): domain Eukaryota; kingdom Metazoa; phylum Chordata; class Mammalia; order Rodentia; family Cricetidae; genus Peromyscus; species Peromyscus nudipes. Next base: position 7,144 of record CABHPH010107061.1, read on the forward strand.
GGAGGGGAGGGGAGTTGGAGAAGAACTGGGAGGAGTTGAGGGAGGGCAAACTATAATCAGAATATATTTTTTGAAAAAAGAATATGTTTATTAAAGGGGGAAAGATACATTATTTGAAACAGGCCACTGAACAAATACATAGATGAATGAATAAGCTTACCTAGTTGGTTGAAAACTAAAGCCTCCTGCGCAAGAGACAGATGAGAAAGACAATAGAACACATATAGGAAGCTAAGTTCCTAAAACCCTGAAAGATGAATAGTGGTTCCTTGGTGAACATTCTATTTCTAATGAGAAAAGCAAATGAAGTTTAGCCATCTATCCATGGCCTCTTGTCTGCTTCTGTCACCACAAAAGTCTTGAGAGCTGGAGATGCAGCTCAGTGATACACAAGCACAAGGCTCAAGGTTCAATGTCCAGTAAGTACTACAAAAGAAGATAGGAAAAATCTTGGCTCCCAGTTTATCCAAAGTTACCCATACAGGTAGGAGTGTAGCATATGTAGATTTCCTGAGTGCAGATCCAGATTGCTTATTATTTTATTGGGATAGATTCTGGCATTTGGGCTTTATTACTTTTAATAGAGGTAAACAAAGGAGTAGAAAAACCCAAGAACATAATTAACAGCTTCCTTTTGGCTATCTGGGTATTTTTTACATATACTCTTATCATCTCAAAAGAATGCCCTAAGAATTAAAAAAAAAAAACAAAAAACAAAAACTTACTTCCATTCAAAAGGAACAAGGTCCAGGTTCTTGCAGCATTCACCTATGTCTTTAAAATGTTGGCAAGATTCTGTTTGTTTAGAAACTATGTCTGTGGTTTATATTACTTGATTTATTGTTTCTTCATCTCATTCACCTTGGGGACATGTCTATCTCCTTGAGAAGAAACTGTTTCTTCTTAGTCAAACCAGGTTAGTCCAAGAGATCAGCAAAGGGCTCTTTGTCTCTGATATAGGGGGGAGCCAGAGGGAGGTGAGGGACAGAGAGAGCAGGAGAGTGAGAGAAGGATCAAGAGCAAGAGAGCATGAGAGACCTAGCTTAGAGTGGATGAGAACATGACCGTGTGCAACCAGGTGCTATTTGAAGTTTGGTTCCAAATGTTCTGAGTCCAGACACATCCTTTGATTTGGTTAAATGAGCCATTAATTTCTCCTTTTTTATATGAGGTTAGACTTGGGGTTTTTATTACCTATTCTTAAAAGGCCCAAAGAAAACACCGCTAATTCATCTACTCATCCATTCCTACAACAACTACCTTCTTTGATATTCTTATGACCTCCTTATGTACACTATTTGTTTTCTAACATGCCACTCATTTGCTGAGAAGTTGGCTGTTTAACTTATTGTAGGGCTAGATTAATATAAACTTCACCTCTACAGATATATGTGGCCCTACTTTTTTGTTTTCCTTTAATTTACTTTTCAAATTAAATTAATTTATTTATTTTACATCCCCACAGCAATTTCCCCTTCTACCTCTCCCTCCATTCTGCTTACCTCTCCCCACCCCATCCACTCCTCCTCTGTTTCTGTTCAGAAACGTGCTATAATCATCTCTGACAAGTGTTCAAAGGAAAACATTGTTTCTACAAAAAAGGACCAGAATGAAGAAAGGTCTAGGCCAGTACTGGCCAATAGCACTTTTTGTAATAATGAAGTATTCACTACCAGAGGCTATTGACATATCAAATTATGCTAGTATAACTGAGGAGAATATTGATTCTAATATAAACAATTGCATGAGGTAAGTGACTAATATAAGGGGTGGCAAAGATTCAGGAACTGATTTTTAGGAAACCCTTTAAAGGCATTCTTATGTTTTTTTTGGTTGAGAAAAAAATTGAGGATAATGTGTGGGCTACTTTCATAAATCAAGTGTTGAGGCTTCTGAGATGTCCAGTGGGTAAAGGCACTTGCTACCAAGCCTATTGACCTGAGTTTGATCCCTGGGACCCATGTTGTAGAGGGAGAAAACAGACCCCCATAGGTTGTGATCTAGTTTCTGCGTGCATGCTTGTGTGTGTGTGTGTGTGTGTGTGTGTGTGTGTGTGTGTGTGTGTGACCTCATGAACAAATAAATGAGATTTGGGGGCTGGACAGATGTCTTAGTGTGTAAAAGCACCTGCTGCTTGTTGTATGATATTTTGTTTGTGCTCTGACAAATAAAGCTTGTCTGGAGATCAGAGTGTGGAGCTAAGCCACTAGTTAACCACAGAGGCCAGGCAGTGGTGGCACACACCTTTAATCCCAGCACTTGGGAGGAGGAAGCAGGAAGATCAAGAGTTCAAGGCCACCCTGGACTACACAAGATTGAACCAGTCTAAAAGAGAAACAGAGCCAGTTGTTGGTGGCTCATACCTTTAATTTCAACATTAGGGAGGTGGAGACAGGAATATAATGTGGGTAGAAACAGAATCTCACCCATTCAGTCTGAGGATTCATAGATACAGGAGCCCATGCATTCAGTCTGAGCATTCGTAGAGGTAAGAAGTTTCTGGTGGCTGGCTGCTCTCCTTCTCTGATCTTCCAGCTTTCACCCTGATAACTGACTCCAGGTCTTTATTCTTAGGACTAATTAAGATTGCACTTCAGCTGCCCTTTCAGAGGACCTGGATTTGCTTCCTAGGCCTCAAGTCAGACCTCTTACAACTGCCTGTCCCTCCCTCTTTAGGGGATTCAAGAGCCTCTTTTGGCCTCTGTGGATGCCTGCACATCAGTGAGTATGCTGTGGATATCTGTATGCTGTGAATGTGTTGCTCTGATTGGTTAATAAATAAAACGCTGATTGGCCAGTAGCCAGGCAGGAAGTATAGGTGGGACAAAGAGAGAGGAGAATTCTGGGAGGTAGAAGGCTGAGTCGGGAGATGCTGCCAGCTGCCACCATGAGAAGTAAGATGTAAAGTACCAGTAAGCCACAAGCCACATGGCAACTTATAGATTAATAGAAGTGGGTTAATTTAAGATGTAAGATCTAGCTAGCAGGAAGCCTGCCACGGCCATACAGTTCATAAATAATATAAGTCTCTGTGTGTTTAATTGGGTCTGAGCAGTTGCAGGAGCCAAGTGGACACAGTAATACTCCAGCTACAGATGTACATACACAGAAATACTATTTTTAATATTAAAAATAAAGGATTGACAGGTAGTTGTTTAGATAACCTCATTGTGGTCCCATGACATAGAAATAAGACTAATGAGTAAATAGTTACATGGGGCAAAATTTGTACTTTATATAAAGAATTTTCTAAGACATAACATGTCTATGGTAGAACAGGTGATAAGAAGAGATGCTTCTCCAAGTCCTTTCCTATACTGCAGACCCCTACTTGTATAATCCGATGTTTAGAATAGTAAGCTACCAAGATAATTTGTTTCCAGCTAGATGGCTGGGCAATACTGAAGTCTTAAGGGCACCTAGGCTAGGTGATCATGTCTATGTTTCTATTAAATCCTGGATGGAAATATATTCTGTCAGACTCTGAGATTTATAGTTCTATTTTCTACTCACATTCTTAAAATTTTTACTACTAAAGTAATTTTGGGGAAACAAGAAAACTAAATGTAAGATTTTTTTCTTCAGGCTATCATTTTCTTCCCATAAGTTCTTCACCTCACAACTTTAATGGGTTTGTAAAGTTGTGTCCCTACATACTTCTAGATAAATATGGTGAAAAATGGGATTCCTGGGTCAGATAATAGTTGATGCTAATTACTACTCCTAGTAAAAATATTATATGACTTGATGGAAGCAGTTGCCATAGTTAGTTTCTGTATTTATAACATTGAAATAATATCTTTTATGTGGCTTATGTCTTCAGAAAATACAGTTAAAATAATTATGTCATTTAACTAACAATTCAAAGGCAACAAAATGTCAAGTGATTTAATGACCAAATATTGACAGTGTTCACTGTGTACAAGTACTTTGCAGGCACTATGGTGATCATGGGAGACATATCATGGTCTTTGCACCCATGGAGCTCATAGTTAAATGGAGTACATGAACAGGTAAAGTCTCAATGACAGCTCAGAAATGAAAAGCATGCTGAGAGATAGAGCTCAGGTGTATGGAAGCACAGAGATTGGGTGCATAAAGCAACCTGGGTTGATATGGAAAAAATGCAGATTATTAAACACATTTCTGAATCAATTTAGATATGAATTTTATACTAAATATATAAACATGTATATGCATTCCTTGGAAATTCTTTGTCCTTAGAGCTATCCCTTGTTGTCTACTGCTTTGCCTGATAACACATTCAGCGTGAATGTATCAATTTCTAGACTAGCTAGTACTTTGTGGCCATGTTGGTACAGCCAACAGGCAGATTAACAGAAGACTAAAAGCCAGAAGGGTGAAATTAGCAGATATTTCTATTTTAGTGCATCAGAATGCATCTCTTTCAATGACTGCATGTTTTCCATGCTCCTAATCCCACAATTACTCCTTACCCCATGGAAGGTTAGAGTTTTACAGACCCCTGTCCTTTTAGCATGATATGACCCTTAACCTCTGTATTGAAATCAGAGCAGCAAGAATTAAGGGGATGAGACCCTCACAAGATTGGATCCAGTAACATTCCATGACCAAGGGGAAAGGGTTCACAAATGGCTCATAATACAATTTGTAAGTGACTCAAGAAAGTGTGTGGAGCCATCCCCTCTGCAAGGATATAAAATTGGATAGTTGTTGCTTAGGGGCAGATTTTTCTTTAGTGTTATAGTCATCCATAATTTGTCCATGTTTTTGTAGGTAAACCCTTATCTATGCTCTTGAAAATAATATAAGTTGGACACACTGATCATCCAAGAGTCTAATGCTTTCAGATCCAGGAAGAGAAAGAGTCCAGGAAGTGCCAGGAACAGAGCCAGGACTATAAACTGAGACTGTTTTCTACTCCACACAGAAAGGGAGAATCCCTAGCTGTGCTTTTTCCTAACAGTCGTTCTTGGAAGGATTCAGGCAGAGATCTTGAATACTGTGTTTCCTACCATTCATGTTGGGATTCTTAGTGAGGTGATGTTCCATATGTGAGAGTTCAACTTTTGTTAATAGAAGGGCGAATCTTGGACCTTGCCAGGCGTCAAATAAGTAAACAGAAGGAAGAGTGAAGTATCTTCTCACATGAGAAGGAATACCAGACATGCAAGTTATGGATGCCAGACCCTAGAAGTTTCAGGTTACCAGATTTGATTTACTCAGATTCCATCTCAATATTGTGTGGGATATGGTTTCATATCAGCAGAGAGAAGTCTCCTTAGCCTGAATAAGTATCAATAGAAGGAACTCATGACTGAGAGACCATACCATGAGAGATATACCATTCTTTCTGGGCAGTTTTTCCTTTGAGGCTCCAAGCCTGGTACCCCATTTCTGCAATTTGCTAAGCTTTATGCTGGAGGTCCGAGGGAACTAAGGCTTTCTGTGAGAGGACTCAATTCTTGTCATCAAAGAAACATTCCCCGCCTTTGAAAATATAAACAGGAGGACCACGGGAGCTGATTGGAATCCTTCCCTCCACACACAATCATAAGGCTGGTAGTACAGCCAGCCCAGCGTGCTCTCCCCAGTAGGTTCCAGGCAGGGTCGTAATTCACACTGTTTCATAGTTTCATTGGGCAGAGTTTGAGAGAGAGGAGGCTTTTGTGAAGTAACTAGAATAAGATGAGCAGGAGAGGAGTCTCAGCCTTGGGAAATAGAAGAAAGTCCAGGTGGAGCATTGGCAACCTTCCTATACAGAATGGGTATCCCAGTTCCCCTGACTATGCAGCAGCAGACAGGAAGCTACAAGGTTTCCCACTTGTACCACTTCTCGTCTTCTATGTTAAGGGGGTGAGGTTTGTTTTGAGGAGTAAAGCCTGGGATATACAGTGGAGAAGTGTACAAGTGCCAGGCTTGTAGGTGGGGAAAGAACTCTGAAGGAGGAGAAAGAACTTTCCCTTTACCCAGAGAAATACAGGGTGCTAGCATATCTTTCCTAGGCAGAGTTCTCTGTCTTTTGTTTTCTAATCACCATGTTGAGAGTGTTAAGGAACAGAGGCGTTTTGTGAGAGGTCTGGGGTCACTGAAGAAGGACTCACAGCCTGTGTTAGCATTAGGAGTAAGGAAAGCCCTGAGAAAGGACTGGGAAAATACTGAAGGAAGGTGGAGGGAATTCTCCATGGATATATATAGTGGTTCTGGCCTGGCTGCTGGTAGCCGCCAGTACTGGGAGGTTCTAGTGGCAAGAAGTATGCTGTTTATTTCCCTAGTTGCATATCATGATGCTTTTCCAGAGAAGATGGAATTGTCTCAGCCTTGAGAAATATGAAATATGTATGCAGAGATACAGGAAGCTCTCATCACATCCGCCCTGGTAATAGTGGACCAAAGATCCAAGACTGTAGGGGACTTGTGTCATTGCTTGAGTTTCACATGGAGACTTTTAGTGAGGGAGCTGGACTTGGGCAAGTAGGGCGGAGTCCTAGTCTTTGCCAAGAATACTTGGAAGGAAGAATGGGAGGGTTCCTCTCACCCACAGTAAGAGGGGTAGCCCAGGTTGTCCCAGAAGAGACTCAGGTAGACTTTAGACTAAATATTTGCTCTTTATTTTTGTTTCCTTACATTTTGTATTGTGCCAGAGCTACTTTGGTATTGGCGGTGGAAATGGTAATCCCAATCTTGAGGGCAACAACTCTTGATAAAGAAGTTGGAAGTTTCCTGACCCACACAGTAATATGGAGCCCTATTCCAGCTTGTCCAGGGAGATGCTGTGGGAGGCCCCAGGTTACTCCCAGCCTCATACCATTTCCCCCTCTACATGATATCTAAAACACATAGTAATGAAGCTTTTTGTAAGGGAGATGGAATGGTGTCAGCAGTGGAGTATTGCTAACCTAGGAAATATGGAAGTAAGGACGGTATCCCAGAAGGGACTTGAAGAAAGAGGGAAGATGGAGATGTTTCCATTCCCCTACAGTTATAGTGCTCTGGCCTTGCCTTCCATGGTAGTCAGCCATAGGAAGCTCCAGATAGGGTGAGTGGTATGCTGTTTCAGGTATTCCTTTGGAGAGGTTAAGTGAGGTGAGATTTTTGGGGTAGAGGCTGGACTTGGGTCAGTCATGGAGGAGACCTAGTTTGGTAACTGTCAAGGATGGTAGTTCAGGAGAGCACTCCTACTGATCCACTGATTCTACTGAAGTGCTCACTGCTTTGGCAGTTATCCCTGACTGGCTTGTACTGATTTTTCAGTGGTGTGAGTGCACTATATCAGAAATAGGGGTAGAGACATTTGTGCCTCTCCAACATGTCGGAATTTACTGAACCACAATAAATTCACAAGATTGATCAGATTTGTCAGCTGCAAATCACTAAATATTCCTGTTTTGACTTAATAAAAGTGACCACAATTGCAGGTACTTTTATTCCAATCTCAATTACCATATGAACTTTAAGGGCACAATTTACACTTTAAACATCATACTGTAATATTTGTGTGTGCATGTGTGTGTAGTAGAATGGTTAAGAAAATATTAAAGGGACTGCAGAGTTCAGAGAGGTTGTCATAAAAACAGAGGCAAAACGTCTCTGTAGGGAACCTGGTAAATTCTGCCAACTTCTGGTGCAGAGTTATTCAAGGTTCAGAGTTAAATGCAGGTCTTCTTGGCAGGCCATTTTGAGTGTGGGATTGCATCCCGCAGACAGGAAATGGCTGGGTAGCTGGAGCTCAGAGAGAGACAAAGAGGTTGTTGCCTATGGCGATTTTTCTGAATGACACTTGGGATGAAGCGACAGTTCCATGAGCCTACAGCATCCCAATCTTAGGGTGCTCCTTCTTGTATAGTCCCAGATGAGAGAGTTCCATCTGGTATACCCGATAAGCTCATGTGCTATGAGAGGATTTGTATATTTACAGGTACTATTATTCATTATTTATCAGTTTGTGCTTCCCAGTGTGATGACAGATGGTAGCTGTTTACTTGTGTAAGTACAAAGTAGAGTCATTTTGTCTGCAGTTATATTCCAAAAGGAGCAACTCAGGTCAAACTGTTGCTTTTAAATTAAAGTAATTCAAAGATAGGCCCAGCCAGACACCCGGAGTTCTGCACTACATAGAATAACCCAGAGCAGGCCCAGTCTTTCTCACTCCACCCACTGCAGGATGCCTGAGAACAGGAAACAGCTATGTAGCTAGCAAGAAGAATCGCACATTCATTTTCTTACCTGATGCATTGCAGAGGCTGAAGGTGCAAATCTTAAGCAAGTGGAATCCAAATATAACTGCCAGGAAGAAAATCAGTGATTCTTTTGGATGAGGTTGAGTTGTGGTGGTCACATTATACCAATCAATGTTAACCCAGGTCAGAGAATTCTATTAGTCTGTACATGGTGTATATACCTGAGAGACTGGCTTAGTGAATTAGCTTTAACTTTTTTTCTTTTTTAAAAAATAAGTTCATTATTTGTGTTTGGGCATGTTTGTGTAATATACGTATGTTTGTATGTACATGCAGTGTGTGTGTGTGTGTGTGTGTGTGTGTGTGTGTGTGTGAAGGCTAGCAAGGTCTGAGGACAACTTTGTGAAGTCGGTTCTCTCCTACTTTTATGTGGGCTCCAGAGATTGAACTCAAGTTTCCAGGCTTGCAAGGATCTGCTGAGCCATCTCACCATCTCTATAGTTCAATCTTTGCCCAATGTGATTGGGTTTGCAGTCAGTATTACAACAATATTCTTTATATTCTCAACTGAATTATTTGTATTTACCAATTGTCTATGGAATGCATCAGATGTTGCTTTGAGTTCCTCCAAGTTGGTTTGTCAATAAGTGTCCATATGCCACATTTAACCTCAGGATTTCTTGGATTCTCATACACTTAGGTCCCCATATAATATTTTTTTCCTTTTGATTTTAATGTTTGGCCCCTTGAGAATTTATCATGTGTAATTTCTTCCCTTTATAGTATGATTGGTAGAAGTAGATCTCTGTAGTAACCAGCCACTTCAGATTCCTTTTAATTTGTGCTTTTGTTTTCTAACTTTATGCTTCTTATTACTGTGTCTAACTAGTTATCATACACAGTTGCTTATGAATCATCCTTTTTAAATGCTGATATCTGTGTCACCCAGATTCTAGCTTTTTGTGTGGCTTCTTATAATTATTCCCAATATTGACATGTCCATAGGTGTTTGTCACTTATTTTATGATCATTTTGTGCCCATTTGTGTGAACATAGGACTATATCACTTATGATTGCCTATGACTGGAAATATAGAACTTGTTTTTTAACTACAGATTGTCTGACTATAAATGTTATGATTTCCTCACATTGTATAGACAGTAAGGCACCTTGCTTGATGGCGACCATGTTATCCCAGAGTCTGAGGGCTCCTACTCTCAATTTCACCTTCCCTAGAGACTTGAGGCTTGTTTGTCTATAGTGCAACCATAAGATGCAAAGTATTTGACCACATTGGACCACATTTCTCAATGTTGGAATGGTATGTTCTTGTCTCAGAAAAAGTTATGGCAAGTCTGTCTCCACCTTACATCTCTCCTCTGTGAAGACACCTGATGGGCCCTTGAAGAGTGCTTTGTATGCCATTTCAAGGTAATATTGTTTTTCATTCTTCACATATCTTTTATTGGACACCATGCAACTACCTTCATTTATTGTATTTGACATCTCTATACAGTTACTTTTGTAAAAACACTGCCTATATTTTCTATTACAAAAAACAAATTAAACAAACCAGGTAATTGGGTTTTTTGTTTGTTTGTTTGTTTGTTTTGGTTTTTTGGGTTTCTGTTGTTGTTGTTGTTGTTTTGGTTTTTTTGAGACAGGGTTTCTCTGTGTAACAGTCCTGACTTTGTAGACAAGGCTGGCCTGGTCTCATAGAGATCTGCTTGCCTCTGCCTCCCAAATGCCGGGATTAAATGTGTGGATCACCACTGCTGGCTTGGGTAACATGTTTTTAAAATCTATTTGGATACATGTCAATTCCTTGACACTTATGTTTTTCCAGGAGAGCAAAGGAACCATACTTTTGATTATAACAGGACTTTTTGTCCATTATAGGGTCCTTATACTTTACTGCCTCATAAGTTATCCAAATATATTTTTCAAAAACTATATATGTAGTTGATACATATGGCAATTTAGCTTAGATGACTACTGAAGCTAAATTATGGTGTATAGGCTCCTTGGTCCATAATGATTAGGAGTCATAATCTTGTGTCATCATGATTTCTAATCTTAATGGTGCATTAAGTATTGGAGAATGTAATTTGGAAGGCATAGACATAGTCTTTTAATATTTTTAGTGTCTGCTCTTGGTTTTTATCTTTATGTAAATTCTTGTGGCTTTATTGTAATTTTATGTACAGATTTACTATGGTACATAGAAAAGTTATCTCTGGTTCCTGTCTCTAGTAACCAAACAATTATTCTAATGTTGTGCTGCCTATTTAGATATACTTACCCCTATTGTCAAAATTTTGTTTCAATTATTTCTGGTATCTCTCGAACTTCTCATGGCCATGTAACTCTTCATAACAATTTGCAAATTTCTCCATTAATTATTTATTTTCTACTCCTAATCATTTCTTCATCATGTTATATCATCTATATATGATAGTAACTTGGGAGCATCTATTGAATGTTCTATCACTGGACTATATAACCAAATTTATAGGATTTTTAAAAATTAGAATTATTTGCCTTCCTATGTAAAAGTTGTATATTATTATTTTATATATAGATATTATATTACAAAGAACATATCTGGGGTATATCTTGTTATATATTCTCCCACTACATGTAATCATTTTATGAATACCTTCCCCACATTTGATAATATTTAAAGGATATATATTTTAAGTTCTTTTAATCTTCTATTAATCTATGACTCATTAGATTATAAAATTGGCCATAGTCAGGTATTAAATTTACTAGGCAAGGCAGGTATTTATTATTTTTTCTTTGAGTAGTTACATCATCTTTCCTATAATTTACTTAAGTCTGCCTTTAACAGGTAATATTTGATATGTACAATGTGCATAGAATGAAAAGTAGTTTTTCTGTATCTTTACTACTTTACATGTCATAGTTTCAAAGGTTTTTACTGGTCAGCAGTTTTTATATATTATAGGTGTCACATACATGACTCAAATGCTTTCTGACTCATATGAGTACTGATTTGACACCCAGTCCTTCTAGTTTACGAAACTGTATTTATTGGTTAGCTTTTAGGTGAATAGTTTGTATCAGGCATATTGTTCTGTTACTTATTCCTTTTTTTTCAGAGCTGAGGACCGAACCCAGGACCTTGTGCTTGCTAGGCAAGCACTCTACCACTGAGCTAAATCCCCAACCCCTCTGTTACTTATTCCATGTGAACAGGTTTCTGTTATGTGTAGGGACCTGATTTAGAAATGATTTTGTTATGAATTCTATCTAGTATGGTCCAAATAGAGCATATGACAGTTTAAAAGTTGGTCAAATATAATATGTGGTAGTAGAGTTGGCTAATGCAATCATTAAAAAAAGTTTATGTATTCTAGTGCATTTATTGGTAACATTTTCTTTCCCTTTTTTTCCATTTTCCCCTCCCCTAAACATTTGATTCATTCCTCTCCCCACAGAGTCTAATTTCTAATTTCTTCTTTCTCTTTTTCTCTGCCTCCTGCAAACTCTCTCTCTCTCTCTCTCTCTCTCTCTCTCTCTCTCTCTCTCTCTC
>CABHPH010107061.1:35149-49065 GCA_902168325.1 Peromyscus nudipes
TCTCTCTCTCTCTCTCTCTCTCTCTCTCTCTCTCTCTCTCTCTCTCTCTCTCTCATCTTTGATATGTGGTCATCATCTACTTTATGCCCATACATGTTATAAGTCCCTCTGTATACTGGTGTTATTTCTATTTTAAACTATAAATTATCTCTTAAAGTCATGTACGTAACAAAAGAAACATGTTTCATTTATTTCATAGTTGCAATTTCTAGTGTTCTTTGTTACTTTTGTGTAGTATACATATTTCTACTAGGCCCCATATTCAATTATCTGAAGAATTTCTTGAACAATTCTTATATCACAAAGCTGTTATTGGTGAATTCTTTTGTGTATTCTTGTTTTGTATTGCATCTGAAAAATGTCTATGTCTCACTCCTTTTTTTTTTTCAAGTTGGTCATTTCTTTATTGATTTTTTTCCTTACATAAAATCAGTAAATTTCATAATGCATTATGAAAACTTCACATCCACACAAGGGCAAAAAATAGAAGTTATTTGTACCCCTAGATCTATGCCACAGAGTTAAGGGGCCACTTTCTTACCCTTCCAGAAGTCTGCTTACACATAGTGTCACATAAAACATTTCACAATGCTGTTCTATATCTGACACACACTAAGATACATTCAATCAGCCAGGGCTGGCAGCATAGCTCTGTAACTCCAGTGTAATACCCTAAATTAACCTGTAAGGCCCACCTGCCCAAGGACCAGGTAACTGCCTGGGATGCTGGGAGTTGTAGTTCTTAGAAAATAACAGCGAAATCACATGGTAAAGTACGGTGACCATATGGGTTTTCCTTAAATAGCGCTGTAACACCTGTCTTGGGGCTACTCAGCTAGGAAATTTCAGGGAGTGGTCCTGACCAAAGTCTACCTTGGTCAGTATTTTACATTTAAATAGATTGCTTCAAATTTGGCTCCAAATGGTGGAGTTGGTTTTTCTTTGATGACTCTAAGGATTAACCCCAGCATTTGAAAGCAGGAAGTTGGAAGACAAGGAGTTCAAGGTCAACCTGTGCTACATGAGACCTTGAGTCAAAGAACAAACAAAAAGGATACATTAAAAATCTGGAAAAGGAGGCTGGAGAGATGGCTCAGTGGTTAAGAACACTGACTGCTCTCCCAGAGGACCTGGGTTCAATTCCCAGCACCCACATGGCAACTCACAACTGTCTGTAACTCCAGTTCCAGAGGACCTGACACCCTCATGCAGACATGCATGCAGACAAAATCCCAATGTACAAAAATCTTCAAAAAATAAATCTGGAAAAGAGCAGGGTGGTGGTGGTGGCAGCACAAAAAACCTCAGCACTTTGGAGGCAGAGGTAGGTGGATCTCTAAATTCGAGGCCATCCTGGCCTACAGAGCAAGTTCCTGGATAGCCAGGGCTACACAGAGAAACCCTGTCTCGAAAAATAAGCAATCAGGAAAAGAATTTCTATTGAAGAACAGAAGAATCACCTGAAAATAATTTTTTTGAGACATCTCCATAGGATAGCTTTGAACTTAGGCAATCCTCTGGCCTGTCTCTTGAGTACAAAATTTTAAAAAGTATACCACCACATGACTGCTAAAATGCATTTGAAAAAAATCAGAGATGTGGGCTGAAGTGTAGTTCAGGGGTAGAAAACTTATGAAGTCCCTGGGTTCAATCCTTAGCATTCTTCCCACCCCCAAAAGTTAAAAAGATAAGGATGTTTTTTACTGATATTATCACATTGGAATCTTCCCGGTCACCCCCCAGGGTGACAGGGTTTCACTTTGTAGCCTTGCCTGGTCTGAAACTGTCTATGTAGATCAGGCTGGCCTTGAACTCAAAGAGATCCTCTTACCTATGCCTCCATGCCCAGCTACACTGGGATTTTAATAAAGAACATGAAACAGATATAAGCACTCCATATAAAATACAAGTTGATAGAACATCATTCATGTTGTAATTGAAAGCAGCATGAAAGCTTTTGGAGTTGACTGATTAAATCACATTATTTCCCGGCAGTTCAGCTTCCTTATTTAGAGTAAGAAATGCTGGGAAAGGCAGTCCCATGCACCCCTAGGAATAGTCCGTGGGCTTGCACTTTGTGGAAGGATAAAGAGCAGGCAGTGTGGGCGCCTAGCTTATGGTCTGGGCTTGGTCTATGTCTCACTCCTTTTTAAAAATATTTTTTTGCTTGTGGTTTAGAAACCTTGGTTGCCATTTTACCTTTAAATATCTTAAGGATACTATCCTATTCCCCTTTGTTTTCATTGTTTTTTATGGGAAATCTTTCAGCATATTTACATTCTCTAGGTTATCCTTCGTATAGTATATTTTTTTTTCATCTTAAATGGAAAAAATTAGCTTCTATAAAGATGTTCTCTTGGTACTGGTTTTAAGAAGTTTATGATGTACATTTACATAGTTTGCTACATCTTTATTGTTTCTGAAATTGTTGGCTGTCCTTAAAATAGTTTTTATGCTACCCTCTTCTTTCTCAAAGGATAATCCACACTACACATCCATTTAATCTTGGAACAGCTCTACAACTCTCAAATGACACTCAAAAATTCTGGAGAAGCTGTGAATCTCACTTTGTTCCTAACCTCTGTCAGGAACCCCTCCCCACTCATGGGCTGTAGCCCATGTTAGCCTCAAATTCTTGACTATCCTCCAGCCTTAGCCTCTTGACTGCTGGGATGACCTGTGTGAGCCATTTCTCATGGCAAGACCATCTCTTGGTATGATTCTCATGAAACATAGTATTGTTGCGTTTGGATGGATCAAATCTTAATCCGTAGTCCTTAAGTAGGGAGAAGAAACTATGGGGTCTTACATGTAGAAAGTGGAGTCTGGAGTCTAGAAATGAGAACATAAATGTACATCCAAGTAACTCATTTTTATGCAGGTGCAAGAAAATTATCTCAAAGTGGCGATGAGATTGTTTAATAAAAGCTAGATGACTATAATTTGTTGTGTACACTGTGTGAAGATGTATTGCTGTGATTAGTGTAATAAAAAGCTGAATGGCCAATAGTTAGGCAGGAGGAATAGGCAGGACTTATAGGAAGAAGAAAGGCGGTGTTGCCAACCAGACATCAAGAGGAAACAGGAGGTACAAGATGGAAGAGAGGTAACCAAGCCACATGGTAGAACATAGATTAATATAAGTGGGTTCTTTTAAGTTAAACCAGCTGCTAGGGAAGTTCCCAGGAATCAACAAGGATGACTCCAGCTTAGGCTACTAGCAATAGTGGAGATGGTGCCTGAACTGGCTTACTCCAGTAATCAGATTGGTGAATACTCTAACTGTCATCATATAGGCTTTCTCCAGTAACTGATGGAAGCAGATGCAGAGATCCACAGCCAAACACTGTGGTGAGCCACAAGAATATATTATAGAGATTCAGCTGTGTATTAAAGCTATACTTTGACCACCCAAGAGTCTGCCAAAAGGCAAGCCATTTATTGTGAGCATTTGGTGCTATCCAGAAATTCTTGCATGCCGAAATATTTCCAGAACAGCCAGGCGGTGGTGGTACACGCTTTTAATCCCAGCACTCGGGAGGCAGAGGCAGGTGGGTCTCTTTGAGTTCGAGGCCAACCTGGGCTACAGAGTGAGTTCCAGGACAGGCTCCAAAGCTAAACAGAGAAACCCTGTCTTGAAAAACCAAGAAAAAGAAAAAAAGATTAGCTGGGCAGTGGTGGCGCATGCCTTTAATCCCAGCACTCGCATTCGGGAGGCAGAGACAGGCGGATCTCTGTGAGTTCAAGGCCAGCCTGGTCTCCAAAGCGAGTTCCAGGAAAGGCGCAAAGCTACACAGAGAAACACTGTCTCAAAAAACCAAAAAAAAAAAAAAAATTCCAGAACATTTGGCTAACAGTTCAACTCTACTGAACTTCTAGGTAACTAACTCCCCCATCCCCCAAGTTTAGGAGACAAGCTGGCTAGAGACACATAGCTTTGTTTCTTGTGCTAATGAAGCTCAGACCATCCTCTTGCCTTGAGGTCTAGTGGCTCTCCAGAGCAAATGACTGGGAACAAAAGAGGTTTTTACATATCAAGGTAGAAGGTAGGGAAACATTCCTGAGGAGGCAGAGAACTATGTTTCCAGGGGGAGAAGGGGCAGGAACCAGGGAGAAGAGAAGAACATAGAGGTTGTTAGTTATTTGGCGGCACTCTTACCCTGCGAGGCAATGTCACAAACACGGCAGAATCCACTAACAAGAGTTTTATTAATATAAGAGAGAGATTCAGGTGTGCTCAGGCCTGTTGAAAGGACACGCGCATAAAGAAGGAAGCCGGGAATATGGCGCCTGCTTATAAAGGCTGGGTCACACATGTACACAGGTTCATGTGGCTACTCCATGTATGCGCATAGATCTCATGGTTGTGTTGCTCGCTTTACACAACCATGCAAAGCCACGGAAATGGCTATTTTGACCCGGAACTGGCTATTTTGACCCGGAACTGACTAAGTGGAAGTGTCTAGGTCCGCAGGGCTTGCGCGACCATGCCCAACCGTGGGGGCATGTTGTGAATCTATCAGAGGTAATGTAGATGGTAAGGCAGAACTTTTGAGCCAGGAGTAGAGAGTAGTAGAGATGGAGAATGAAGAAACAGAGGATGAAGATGAGGCTGGAAGCATAAGAGCTTAGTCATTAGCAGGACTATGAGAGGGAACTGGATGGAATTGAAGCTATGTAGACAGGCTTTCATCCCAGAGAAATAAAGTAGATGGTTAAGGAACTTGGTGCATCTAGAGTTATTCCTGCCCTGAATGCCTGATGGAGCTATAGCTGTATTGATAGAATTTTGTCCTAGAGGAATAAAGTTAACAGACATAAGAGCATAGTGTACATAGATTTTTTTTCCCTCAGATATCCCACACCAGACATAGTGAAATCCCCGGGACCCCTGGGTAATCAATAAAATACCAGGTCAAGTTCCAGGAGTCTAGGCAAAAGAAAGAGAAGAGGGATTCTATGAGCAAGGGGCATCAAGATCATTATGGGGAAACCTACAGAGACAACCAAACCAAACTAATGAGAACTCATGAAATTTAGACCAACACCTGTGGAGCCTCTACAGGACTAGACTAGGCCCTCTGCATAAGCGAAACAGTTGCGTAGCTTGATCTGCTTAAGGGGCCCCCTGGCAGTAGGATCAGGATCCATCCCTGGTGCATGAGTAGGCTTTTTGGAGCTTACTACCTATGGTGGGATACCTCACACAGCCTTGAGGCAGGGGGAGAGTCTTGGACCTGCCTCAACTGAATGTTCCAGGTTGTGCTGACTCTCCATGGGAGGCCTTACCTTCTTGTAGGAGGGAATGAGGGGTGGGTTGGGGGAGGGGAGGTTAGAGGGGCAGGAGGAGGGAAGATGGGGATCTGTGATTGGTATGTAAAATGAATTAAAAAAATTCTAAAAAAAGTGCTAGTAGGGGACAAGCCTAAGCTAAGGCAGAGCATTCATAATTAATAATAAGTTTCCATGTCATTATTTGCATGTAGGCAGTCCAAAGATAATCCAACAAGAAAGCTTGCTACAGTAACTCCATGTTTACTGCCAGAAACCAAATCTTTGAGTTTTGGGAAGGAAGGGTGGGATAGTGTGTTGTACTTCAATTTTCATTTATCATTTCTTCAAAATAAATTTTCAATTCCCCCTTGAGCCTTTTTCTTGAGGTGTCCAACTGATTATGATTTGGTTTCAAGTTGCCCCATGGATTATTACAGCTCTACCTATCATTTTTAGTCTTTTAATAATTAGATCTTTTTGCTGTTTGTATTTGAAAAGCACACACTGCTATATCTTCAAGTTCATTTGAGATTTTATTGTACCCTTCATGTCTATATTCAGCATGTTTGACTTTTCTTCTTTTTTGTTAAACATATGAAATAGCTACAATAGCTGTTTCAAAGTCCTGGCCTATTAACTTTATCATTTGTGTCAGTTTTAATCAATTGATATTTTCCTCCTCAGTATCAATCTTAATTTCATGCTTCTTCACATGCCTGATAAGTTTGATTGGATATCATATATTGGATTGTGAATTCACCTTGTTGCATTCTGGATATTTGTAATTCTATAAATAAATAGCCCTGACCATTCTGCTGGAACATAGTTTTGGAAACAGTATCATGGTTAAGGAACTTGGTGCATCTAGAGTTATTCCTGCCCTGAATGCCTGATGGAGCTATAGCTGTATTGATAGAATTTTGTCCTAGAGGAATAAAGTTAACAGACATAAGAGCATAGTGTACATAGATTTTTTTGAATTTCTTTGGAAAAGCAGTGCTTAGTGTTTGTTAATATTGCCTCATTACTTAAGCAAAACTCCTCAGAACACTTTACCTCCTGCCTCATAAATCATGAGGATTTTTTCTCTGACTCATAGGAAAAAGTATGTCTAGCCTCATGCGGGCTCTGGGGTTTCCTTCCTAAGGAGCTATCCACTCCTGATATTCCATCCTGCAGATTCTAGCTTACATGTGCCTCCCTGCACTGCCAGATCTATATACTCAAGGAGACTGTGCCGCCCCCCCCCCCCCCCCCCCCCCCCCACATTATAGCCTGCATTATCTCCCCAGGTAGTTAGTGGAGGCAATTAAAGTGTTCGCCTCATTTGCTTTCTATTTCTCTGAAATCACTGCTCTCCATCTCCTGATGTCCAATGTTGTTTCATAGAACTCATATGGATCCTTTGTTATAGTATAATAAAAATTGAGTCCATATTGTTGTTGTATTATGACACAGAGTAGAAGCTCTATAATCCAAAATATCAAATCTAAGTTGCCTGGGCATGACAGTTGTCCCCAAATTTCAATCTTATTCAAGTTCAAATCAAGACTAAAGGACTGTGGGACCCATATTTATGTTTTTATAGACTACTTCCATACAACTGAAAATACTGAGCAAAATTCCAAAAAAATAATTTCTTTTTGTTTGTTAATATATAAGTAATTTCTTTGTTTCCTTATTTATGGTTTTTAACTTTTCTATCATTTATGAAATACATATGAATTGCATTATCTTTATAATTAGAAAATGTTACAAATACTTAAAAATATGCTTTGGACTACCAAAAATAAACACATGTTCTCTAGATTGTTTACAGTTCTGACCAACGTCTTGCTGGAGTCTACCCAGCCTTTGGCAAGCCTACTGCTTGTTTAACTAGAAAGAAAAAAAAAGATGCAGTCCAATTAGTAAGCCATGATTAGTCATCCGACTTCCCCCACAGTTTCAAATACAATGCTGTACACAGAAGAAACTGTCTGATTTTTAATGCCCTCAACTCAAAAAAATCATTTGAAAATGAATATTATATTTACCCCTAGACTGTCCTCTCAAAGACATAGTTGCGTCTGTTACTATAGAGAGAGACTATGCTGAGAAAAGGGATTTCAAGGATCACTTTTGTAATTACAAGTGCTGTGCTGTGGGATGGTCTGTATGTCAAACATGTTGCTTATTGGTCAATGAATAAAACACTGATTGGCCAGTGGTCAGGCAGGAAGAAGTATAGGTGGGACAAGGAGGAGAGAATTCTGGGAAGTGGAAGGCTGAGGAGACACTGCCAGCCACCGCCATGACAAACAGCATGTGAAGATGCCGGTAAGCCACAAGCAATGTGGCAAGGTATAGATTTATAGAAATGGATTAATTTAAGATGTAAGAACTAGATAGCTAGAAGCCTGAGCCATTAGGCCATACAGTTTGTAAACAATATAAGTCTCTGTGTTTACTTGGTTGAGTCTGAGTGGCTGTGGGACTGGCGGGTGGCAGAGATTTGTCCTGACTGTGGGCCAGGCAGGAAAACTCTAGCAACAGTGCTGCTGTATCTGTCTTGTAAAATCGCATAACACATCAGTTACATTATAAAAATATGTTCATCAGACAGTGCTGCCATTAATTCCAAACTGTGCTAAAAATAAAAATATACTTGTTACTTCTTGATTTTCTACAAACTATTCAACATTTCCTTAAGAGCAATTAGCATTTTCTTTCATAAACTATCAGTCAACCTATGCTTTCTTTTTGTTAACAGAATATTTTATTTTAATGTTTTGTTATCATACAAATTCATATATTTCAATGAGACATTTTCATACATACATATCATTTTACTTTGCTCTTACTCATTCTCCACTGTCCTTCCCCACATCTGGGTGGTTCTCTCCCTCACATTCTTTCTGCTTTCATGTTGCCTGTATTCCATTATCCTCTCTTAGCCCTTGTCTTATATTTCACCTCTTGTAGTTGTCCCTTTTTACTTTTATGACTTCCATACATGCATATATACATAAATCTAGATTTACCACATGAGAATAAACATGTTAATTCATTA
Source organism: Peromyscus nudipes (assembly GCA_902168325.1). Lineage (NCBI taxonomy): Eukaryota > Metazoa > Chordata > Mammalia > Rodentia > Cricetidae > Peromyscus > Peromyscus nudipes. The sequence continues at coordinate 43,476 of CABHPH010107061.1, forward strand.
ATATTGTTCACAAGGAAATGTAAAACTGCTATGTTTCATAAGTTTATTAGTGCTTTTCAGCTGCACATATTATATACTTGTATCACACACTTATTATGTACCAGTTTAATGTTTTCATTCAAACATTGTAGTAATAAAGTTATAAATGGTCACTTACATGATTCCATGTGCTTTCACCACAGCACAATTTATTCCTTTATTTTCCCTTTTAGAAGAAACAATCTATTGATCCAGGTCAACATTTTGTCTTTATTCTTTGGATGAAGGCTGTCTTACTGGAACATTTCAATACCCAAGTTTCAGCAAATTATTTTGACTTAAAGGTATCACTACTGCTTTTCAGCTATAAACTAGGTACATATTATTTGCAATAGAATTTCATTATAATATTTAGATTTTTCTTATTGTTGTTTTAATTTGAGAGTTTTGGTTTTATCAGAGGGGGTTCACTGTTTAGCTCAGAATGACTTAGAACTCACTACGTAGACAAAGCCATCTTTGAATGGCTTGTACATGCCAAGATTATGGGCATATGCCACTATGCTAGGATTAGATTTTGCTGTTTTGAAATACAAGTTCATTTTTTCAAAAAAAAAGGAGAATTAAGTGAATTAATAAGCACAAATATCTTTAACAATACCATTTTACCACCAACATTCCATATTTAACAGCAGTATTTCCTTGCTGTTAATTGTTTGTCCCTTCTGTTATTACCATGTTTCATTTTGTATTCATTTGATACAGATATAACTCATTTACTTATTTTTGCATGCTTTTAAACAATTGAAAGCTAAGAGCAAACCGAAGACATTTTGTCATTTATGTGATTACTTTAGCTGTCCAGCACAAATCTGTTCTCTTTTTTATATGTGCACATTTTCCTACAGTCTATAATTTTTCAGCAATGCTTTAGCATTTTGTATATTTATTAGTGCTGTTGGAGATTGCTAGGGCCTTGTGTATGACCCAACAAGGTTTATTATTTTTTCAAATAAACATTTTTGTTCAATTGATATTATTTATTGTATTTCTAATTTCAATGACATTAATTTATACTTTTATCTCTGTTATTACTATCTTTCTTCTTGCCTTCAGTTTAATTTACTTATATATAAAGTATCTTAAGGTTAAAGCTGATATCATTAAATTAAGATGTTTCTTCCATTTTAATACAAGCATTTAATGACAAAAATTTCCTGTTAAGCAATTTTATCTGAATCCCACTAATTCTGACACAGTGTCATTCAGTACAAAACATTATATAATTTCCCCCAATTTATTTAAAGTATGGGTCAGTAAAAACTGTATGCCATATAATTTTGAGAGGTCTGTGTGTGGACCTTCTATTGTAAGAAATAATACTGGTGAGGGAGGCATTTGCACCTAATATGTTGAACAATATATGAAAGTCACTGATGACTCCTGAGAAATATATTGACATGATCACAGCTATTTTGAAGAAAAATAATCTGGAGGGATAGAATAGATTGAAGATAGGAAATGATGGGAAACTGCTCCTTCTTCTAGCAAACCATGCCCTGTCCTTAGAAAGGTAATCTAGGGAAGGAGGGTCATTATTCTAAGCACTGGGGTCACTGTCTGTTTAAATCCCAGTGTGAATGTACTAGCAAACTTACTAGTGGTAGTGTCATCTGTAATGCAATTAGTATACAGCTTAGCTACATGAATTGAGTGAGTAGCTTAACCGGTATGCTGGCCAGGTCACTTAAATCACTCAAACTGAGCTAAAACTGTTAGTAGTGGAACTATATTTGCATTTAATATCTGCTTCCAAAAGATAAGTAATTTGTTTCTCAGCTATATGTAACTGAAAGGGAAGTTGACTAAGGCTTAAATTAGTCTTACAAGTTTATGACACATTATTTTTTACTCAAAATATATAAATATGTCAATAGATGATAGATAGATAGATAGATAGATAGATAGATAGATAGAAGGATAGATAAATAGATAGATAGATAGAAGGATAGATAAATAGATAGATAGATAGATAGATAGATAGATACATAGATAGATAGATAGACAGATAGATGATTGATAGGAAGGTAGGCAGATAGATGATAGATAGACAGGCAGATAGACAGATAGATGGATAATAGTTAAAGGGTTTCATTGTCATTTAGATTAAAACATTTCAACCAATCTCTTGGACCCTATCAATAGTATGGAAGTAACCCAGTTGTTACCAGACATATGATTTAAAAGGCAAGTAAAATTAAGTTGTAGTGCTCACAAAATAATTTTATATTCAATTCAGAAATGATTATGCAATTCTAAAGGGTTTTTCTCTGTGTCTGTTTTCCAAAAGAGATATCATAAAAGCCATGTTACATAATCAGGTAGTTTGAACAGTCTCATGATTTGGTATATTGAAACAAAGTAATAATTTCTTGATATGAGTAGAAGAAAGGGTGAGCCATACTTACCCATATACTTAGAGTATGTTGTGGGATTTTCACTTTCCACTTCTTGGGTTTTTGTTTTGTTTTGTTTGTTTTCTGTTTTTGTTTGGCATTGGAGAGACAGCTGAATCACAACTTGATATATAACACTGTCATCAGGAAATCACAAGGTAGCTGTCAAAGACACTTGATAACTTTCTCAGTGGCACCTCTTAATATTTTTTCATGTGAACTTTCATAATGTGGAGAAAGTTTGAGAAATTTTGACTTGCCAAGACAATCCTCCTTATATGCACACAACTCATATGTTTGGTTATAACTTCAAGGTGTTAATAGTTGTTTCCCTGTTATAGACTGAGCTATAACCCCACAAAAGAGATTAACATCCTAACTCTCAGAACCCGTGATTATGATTTTTGAAAATATATAGAAGGTATTAAAGTGAACCCTAATTCAGCATAGCTGGCATCTTTATAAAAAGAGGTAAATAATGTGGAACACAGATACAAAAGGAGATTGCTATGTGAAGATGAAGGCAAAGAATGCAGTATCCATATGACATATACCTCCAAAGATCCCTTAGTGGGTGACACAGAATTTACCGTACTCTGTTGTGAATTTGCTTTAGACTAGCAATCTTCTTACCGCCTTCTGATTTCTTTGTTATGAAACAGTGTATAGTATATTTGTCCTGTCAGCGATAGAATCTTACAGACAACTTCTTTCCTAGGTTTCACAGTTCCACATTTGGGTAAGAATTTTGCCTAGAGTAAATCATACCAAGAGACTTAACAATAATTTATTTAAATGTTTTAGATGATGAAATTTGAGGTTTTCTGTATCAATTGTATAGTTGATATTTTGGATTTAAAGCTGATGCTAGAATAGCATGAAGCTTTGGGAGATATTAGGGCAGAGTTAATATATTTGGGGCATGAGAAAGACCTGGATTTTGGGAAGGCAGAAAGCAAACTGTTCTTAGGTAAATTGAATCCCTGTAAAAGACATGGTTGCAGACTGTCTCCTAGTACCTGTGAAAGTGAGCCTAGTTAGAAATAGATTCTTTGTAGATAAAATCAAAATTTTAGGTTAAATGCTCATCCAATATGACAAATGTCCTTAGGAAAAGAGGTATTATAATGCGAAGATGCAGACACTGACCATGCCATGTGCAGATGGCATCAGATAATGGAGTAATGCAGTTACACAAGGAATGATCACTGAGAGGGAAGGAGGGTGCAAGAGGAGCAGGGGAGGGAGTTTCTCAGAAAACTCAAATGGAGCCAACACTAGAAACACCATGGGTTTGAACTTCTATACAGAACTGTAAGAATAAGTTTTTATTTGTATTGTTTTTTTGCTGCCCATTCTATGATCCTTTGATTCATTATCCATTAAAATACCTAATAAATTCACCTTTAAAATTGTGTGTTTTTTCAGTAGCCTATGAAATCTAGAATCTGCCTAATGCCTAGTAGCAAGGTGCTTTGAATAAAATATGAACTGTATTTTGCTACAACTTGTGCAACTTAGGGTGAGTAATATTATACCTTTTCGGATCCTCACATAATTAAGTGAACTACTGAAGAATGTGCTTTGAAAATGGGAAAACCTGGTAGCAGACATTTCATTTCAGCATTCTGATTCTCCATCTGACTAACCTTTGCTTACTCATTGAATAATGTGTTTGTGCTTTCCATGAGCAGAGGGCTGAATATCAAATTTGCAGCTGACGCACTATTTAACGGATAGTCCAATACACCCTTAAAAAATGCCAGGTTGAAAAAATTTGGTAACATAAAATGCAGGAAATTATCAGAAATAAACTTTTGCCAATGGAACTGCTCAAATGATGTCCTAGTTTGCTAACTGTTGCTGTGGTAAACACCATGACTAAAGACAACTTGGGGACAAAAGGGACCATTTGACTTACACTCCCAAGTACCAATCCATCACTGAAAGAAGTCAAAGCAGTAACTCAAAAGAGAACCTAGCAAAGAAACTCCAGAGGAATACTGCTTACTGGGTTGCTTCTCCAGCTTGCTCATCTGCTTTTGTTATACAGCCCAGACCCATCTGGCTAGGGATGGCACTGCCCACTGGGCCCTTCCACAACAACTAGAAATTAAGAAATATCTCAGAGTCAATTTCTCAATTGAAGTTCCCTCTTTCCACATGGCCTAGTTTGTGTCAAGTTAACAAATATGAATTAGAACAAATGAGCAACTTCTGAGAGTTAACCAAGATATATACCTGGTCTTTACCACTACATGTCAATCTTTTAAATGTGGAAAATACATGAGTTTAAAGATGTATAAGTTCATAAGTCAAAATTCAAACATTATAAATCAGTACATCAAATTGTTTTGAGGTCAAAACATTTGCTTTAAATATATGAAATAAAGCACATTTCACAATGCTGTCTAAAGGAGGAGGAGGAAGAGGAGGAAGAGGAGGAGGCGATAGCAAATACCTATAAATAAAGCATGTGGGAGATTGGGAGAAAGAAGATAACAAGTTTGAGACCAGTCTTAGCTACATAGTGAGACTCTGTCAAAAAGAAAAGTAAAAGAAGTAATGGTTGCATTCCATTCCTGTAATCCCAGCTCTCAGAGGCTCAACTAAGAAGGTTATTATGTATTCAAAGCCAGCTGAAGCTATACAGTGAGTTGCAAGACAGTCTGGGCTTAATAGTAAGACCACCATGGCAACCTTCCCTACTCAAAAGATAAGTAGTTGTTTCCATTAAATTTGTTTTAATTTTCACTCTAGGTGGAAATATTCCACCTATCAACTGTGAGACTGAGGATCTCTCCTAGAAAAGATGTCCCCACTCTTGCTTTTGTGAAACATTCACTTCAAACTTTATTTTGAGCAATGATGAATATGGCCTCTTAGTTGGGAAGAAAGAAAAAATGAATATGAATATCAGGAAATAATTCACTCATAAAAGGTTTAGTGTGGGGCTGGAGTGATGAATGAGCCATTAAGAGGGTTTGCTGCTCTTACAAGGGACTAGAGTTTGGTTACTAGCACCAGTGTTGCACAGCTCACAACAGTTTGGACAATCTCTCTCCCCCTCTTCTGGCCTCCATGGATACATGCACCACACACACACAAACACACACACACACACACACACACACACACACACACACACACACACA
>CABHPH010107062.1:0-19816 GCA_902168325.1 Peromyscus nudipes
GAAGTTCTTCATTAGTCAGCACAGCCTAGGCACATGGTGCTATAAAAGAAATTAAATGACTTATGCAGGCTGAATAGTTCCACTTATTTCATTGCTCACAAACACACTCTTTAAAGTACAACTAGCTTAAAGATTCACACACCTTTTTTTTTTTTTTAAAATAATGAACTTTATGGCCATTAGCTCAGGCTTATTCCTGACTAGCTCTTACATTTAAATTAATGTGTAATTCTTATCTATGTTTAGCCACGTGACTTAGTATGTTTTTTCAGTTCTGCCTTGTCATCTTGCTTCCTCTGTGTATGGCTGGTGACTCCTGACTCTGCTCTTCTTCCCAGAATTCTTTTAGTCTGCTTGCCCCACCCATACTTCCTGCCTGGCTACTGGCCAATCAGCATTTTACTTATTTATTTAATTATTTTATTCTTTTATTTATTTATTTTTAATTAAGAAATTTTCCATTCATCCAACATATAAGTCATAGATTCCCCTGTCCTCCCTCCTCCCACCCCTCAGCTCCCCCACCACCACCACCACCACCAATGGTCGAGAGGGTACCTTAGCTAACCTACTCTGGTGATCGGATGGCTCATTTAGGGAACTGTCATCATAGAACCCTCATTCAGTGACTGATGGAACCAGATGAAGAGATCCATGACCAGGTCTCAGGTGGAGCTCCAGGAGTCCAATCGAAGAGAGAGAGGAGGAATTCTATGAGCAAGAGATATCAAGACCATGATTGGAAAAAGTACAGACAACTAGCCAAACTAGTGAAAACACATGAACTGTGGACTAATAGATTCACACATCTTATGCTATGCAAAATACAAAGCCATTCATTAAGGCACATGCTCCTCAATTACAATATAATATACACTCTAGTAAAATTTATGTGTGCCATCATGAAAAAGAGGTTTTCTTTTGCTTTATATGCTTTTATGTGAAATATCCTTTAAGTAGGGTAAAAAAGAGAATGTCTTTATTTTATTAGTGATTTATATCCCCAAATCATAAGAAGCAATAGAAAAAGATCAGATTTTAAATCACAATTGTAAACTGAAAGTACTTTAGTAATGCCAACTTGATTATTATTTACCAAAGGATTTTTCAGGTAATTACATCAACCTCTCCACTCATACTTAGCACAACGACTCATTTTTAAAAACTGACAAAGCTATTTTGAGTAGTCTGACAAAATTTGAGTTGTTTCAGCAAAGAAAGAGTAAATGATGTATTACCTGAGTTGCTAATGAGGATAATTAGTACTTTTGTAAGAAAAAAATCTCAAAACATGAAAATTATCATTATTATCTTTTGTGTTCTAATGGGAAAATAAAAGTTCACTTTGTTGGTGATTTGATCTGATTTTTTTTTCATATACTGGTTCATTTGCATGTCTTATTTTGAAAAGTATAGATTCAAAAACTTTGTTTTAATTATATGTTTCCCTGCTATGGTTTGAGTTTTTTGCATATACTTCATATATATGTTATTACATATATATAATATTATGATATATTTATACATATAAATTATATATATTTAATCAATATGCATGTTTCCTTTTTTATTGTTAACAAAGCTAAAAGTGATCTGTAATTTTTGAAAATTAGGTTTCATAATTTAATAACATTTTGGAATTTATTTTCTCTATTAAATGCTGGCTTTTGAGTTTTGTCATTGTTGTTGGTTATTGTTTGTTATTGTTTTTTCATCTGGATCTAAATAACAAATAGAAGTAGAATGTTCATGGAATTCTGAAACAGCAGATGCACAGTTCTCTTCTACCCTTTTATATGGTTTGGCTGAGTACCACAGTAAACAACTTCACTAAGTACAATCAGATTTATGTAAGCTCCTTTCTTACATAAAATCTCCTTTGTGGGAGCAACATCAAAGTTGATTTAAAATGTCTACTCATTGAAAGTTAATGTTTTTTTGGTTATGTCTCCATTAAAGTTTCTGCACAACCTGAATTCTTAAGAAAAAAAAAAGCTGCATCTTACTATTTAGGAAATGTCAATACAAAGAACCAAAATAAATCTACCTTATTTTCCCGATTTCATCTCTGTTTGTCTTTCTTTTTACACGCCAGTTCTCTTTTTCTTTTGAAAGACTTGTTTATAATTTAACACCTTCAAGTCATTAAAAATTTAATGGCTCAGTGGTTAAGAATGACAAGTTCTTGGAGCTCACCTAGGTTTGTTTTCAAGACAAATGTGTCTGTTCCCGTTGTTACGCAGGTGTAGTGTAAACACGTCAGTGGTGACATGCATTCCACTCCACTTCTAAGTGAGGGTTGTCACTACTATATTTATAAACTGAATGTAGGAAGTTTCCCACAGAGGAGCAGGCAACGTTGGTAGACAGGACGAAGACACTTCTTCAAAGTTAGATAACAAAAATCTATTTAAAAGTGGCATTTGAAGAAATTCTTTAATTTCTAAACTTTTATCAGAAAAACTTACTAGAGGGTAATCTGTAAGTATATTTGTCATATTGAAGCATTGGCATTGACAATTTAGCAATTGACATCTTTAGCAATTAATATTAGAATTCCCTGAAAATATTATATATATATATATATATATTTATTATATTATTCTATATTATAAAAATGTAACATAGTATTTTTGATTACATACTCTGTAATTTTCTTAAAACTAAATTTCATGTTATCAGATATAATATCTCCTGTCTCTCCTGTGTAAATTAAAAAGTTTAAATTTCATATCGGTATCAATTATAACCGTATAGATTATTAAGTTATTTTCATTGAGCTATTTCATTTTAACTATTTTATATGAAAGTACACATTGAAGTCATAAAATGATTTATTTTAATTTCTACAATAATATAAATTCTAGAGCACACTTTGTGAATGTTTATCAAGTGTCCTTAGGTTTTTGAATATGTTAATTAAGTTTGAAATTGACTTTTGAAATTAATGTTTAATTTCAGTTTGTCCCGAGAACCACCAAGTTTCTTCCATGGGGAAGGTTTCAGACCCAACTGTCCCTTTAGTCTGTGAGACTCAAGTTCATCGACAGAGTCATGGTGTCTATCACTCCCAGACCTGTTTTCATCTTAATGTTGGCTTCTTTTTGTCAAAAAAAAAGAACAAAACAAAAAACAAAAAACAAAACAGAAGTGCTGTCATTTTCTCATCTAATAATTGTGTCCCAATGTTTATAGCTTGAAAAATATTAGGGTACAGAAAGAATTCATTAACTTTAGGTGATAGAACTTGACTAAAATTGTCCAGCTGATGTTCCTGCCTTCAGATTTAAACATTTATGCTAATCTCTCCATTTGTAAAACAGAAAAAAAAACCATGAAAACAACTCAATTGGCTGGTTATAAATTATAGCAATATGTTCTATAAATATGAAAACTTGTTGAAATTGCTGCACTCAACCTTTTTTTGTATGTGTCTATTGTTCCTGTGTCTGTATGTATGAGTAATCTACAAGGTGTTTTTTCTCCTTGTAATAAAATTACAAGTGCAAGCACAGTCCTTCCTGTTTCCACTTGGACTATAAAATAAATTCTGTTGCAGTTCATCTATATTACCCCACACTTTATGGAAATCTACCTACTAAGAAAAATAAATATTAGTTCAGTGAATAACCTTACAACATTTCAGTATTAACACATAATGTAAAGATGAAAGTTTCCTTGAAAACCCCCTTTCTCAATAGATTTGAACTAATATAAATATTTAAACCCAGAAAATCTATAAAATAGAGAATGGTTTTTATTTTAATATTAGAACTGTTCTTAAGATCCCCAAAGGAATCCTAGTAAAACAAAGTCTGTATATACCAAAACCAACATTTGTGTAAGTTCTATATTCAATGAGACACTGTAGCTTAGGTCCACTTTGACAGCAAACCATGGTCATTTTGTCCAGCATTTTGTGCCTGTAACTAGTTAATATATTATACAATGACAGTCTTTTTTATTCGATGCATTATATCACTTCTTCAAATTCTGCCTATAGTATAATATGTAATTGACGTTAGTAAGCACAAGCGAAATCTTGAGTCCATATTCCACCACTTTTGAATTACTTAAAGTTGGTGTTCACTGCATTTTACATTAATGAATAGGGACAATTCATACTTAAAGTAGGAAAAACATTCAAAGTCACTGAATGATATTTTAAGAATAAATACATATTAAGAGTACATTTTTCTTAAGTCTTAGTCCAGTGTTTTTATATGACAGAGGACAACATTCTCTTGTGTTTTTGAAACATTGGAAAATAGAGTTTCATACTGTCATGGTTCTCTGAAGAACTTAATAGCCCAGATAAAAATTTTTACCAAAAAATAACTTATTATGGAAAAACAAACAAACAGAAAACTTATTATAATGTAATGATTTTTATCCCCACAAAACATCTACTTTAAAGCATGAATGGTAAATTATCATTAATGAATCTGTATTTATCAATATTTACTCACCAAAATTTATTTGTAACTGCATAGAAATACTAGAAGTATTCAATGATTATTCAAAGATATGTAGACAAAGGAAAAATGCAAGTCATGTGATACATTGCTAGCTAAAGTTCATGCTTTATTGTCTTGTTTCAATTCTCACGTTATATACATTTATGTCAAGCAGATGCAACTAGAAAAAATCACATTGAAAGAGGTAAACAAGACCCAGAAAGGTAAATGTGGTATTACTAGTTAATACATGGATATTTAGCCATTAAATAAATGATAATCCAGCTACAATCTGTATTCTAAGGGAGGTCGTTTATAGAGAAGGAAACTAATGAGGACACATGAATCTCCCTGGGAGGGGAAAACAGAATAGATTTTGTAGGTAGACTCAAGATGGGGGTAATGAAAACAGGATCAGGTGGAAATCAGAGAGCTTTGAGTTGGAAGAGGGGAAGAAGGGGAGAGGCAGAATTGTATGGAAACCTACTGAAATGGAAACTTCCTGAAACATATGAAGGTGATCCTAATGAGGTCTCAAAATAATGAGGAAGATGGAGTCCCAAATGATTGCCTCTTGTCACCACATGAAGCTTCAAGTGCCAGGACAGGGTTACATCTAATTAATTTGTTAGTCATAAAGGTCCCATGGAAGCCTAAAGTGGTTACCAAGATAATATATTTCTCTCAACAAATGAACAGCGAGTCTGCATTGCTGAGGACAACACCCACACAACTCGTTGAACATGGAGAAGTCAAGCAGGTGCCTATGTCGAATCTTCAGGCCCATCTTCTAGTGTCTTTGGTAAGGGAACATGTTCTGGAAATTACCAAAAGAGAAATGCAAGCACCAACCCAGCACAAAAACTTTGATCTACAATCTGCCATGCTGCAAAATATGCTGGCACAATGGTGGCACAAAACTTGTACGAGTGACCAATTGATGCCTGATTTGACTTAAGCCATGCTCTATGAGACTGATCCCACACCAACACTGCTCTGGTGACCAAGAGCCAGAGACCACATAGCCCCAGACAGCTAGGATACAACTGAATGCTGTTGGACTTAAAGAAAATAGTAATGATATTCTGTTATACTCATAGATTATGTCTTTATTCAGCAGACATTTGAGAAGCTTCCTCCTGCAGCAGATGGGAACAAATATTAGAGACCTACAGTCAGATATCATGCAAAGATTAAGGGATCTTGGAACACTCAGACCTAAATAGGATGTCTCCATCGAATCCCTCCCCTCAGAGTTCAGAGAATACTTGATGTACAGTGTAAGATCCAGAGGGAATGGGGGACACCAGGAGAACAAGGCCCTCTAAATCAAATAGTAAAGCTCATATGAACTTACAGAGACTGAAGGAGGAAGCACAGGGCTGACATGGTTCTGCACCAGGTCCTCTGCCTGTATGTCAGAGCTTTCAGTTTAGTATTTTTATGGGATTACTGAATGTGTGAATGAATGGGTCCCTGAATCTTGTACCTTGTCTTGGGCTCTTTTTCTTCCATTGCTTTGCCTTGTTCAACTTTGATGTGATGGTTTTTATTTTATTCTGTTATATTTTTGTTACATTTTGTTATCTTTCAGAAGCCTGCTCTTTTGTAATGAGAGACAGAAAGGGAGTGATCTGGATAGGAGGGAAAGTGGGGAGAAACTTGGAGGAATAGAGGACAGGGAAACTGTAATCAGGATGTATTATATGAGAAAAAATTATTTTAATAGATTTTTATAGATTTGTATATTTTTAATAGATTTTTTTTTTGCATTTTAAGACAAGATTTCTCTGTGTATCCCTGGTTGTCCTAGAACTGGCTCTGTAAACCAGACTGCCTTCAAACTCACAGAGATCTGCCTGCTTCTGCCTCCTGAGTGCTGGGATTAAAGGCAATAAAATTTTAATATGGGGAAATAAACATTTATGGGGCTACTTCATGCCACAACATTCAATTTTTTTCTGGCAGTAATTATTATTTAACATGGTCCCTCTTTCTCCCTGCTACATGCATACCAGCATGTGGTATAACTGCTCTAAGTAAGATAAGAATGTGATGTCTAACAGAGAAAATAAGTACTTTTAGGTAAACTCAATTTGAATCAAATTATTCACAAAAAAGATATTAATTAGCCATCAATGTGTATTAAGTAAAGTGTTTTCATAAAGAAACTCATGAAAAAAAGTTAATTGTTGATTATTTGATTTTGATATTGTATTTACCTTGGAAATAATGACTCAGCATTTACTCATTCAGTATTCATGGTATCTTTATCAATAGATGTGTTACTACCCCAGAACTGACTCATCTTAAAACTGGTTTCCAATTATTTTAATATCTCACATGTCTACATACACCTTATAAAAAGTGCATATGGATATGCTCAACACCTCTTCACTTATGATATTAGAGGTTCTGGGGTAGGTACCTGCTTTGGAGGCAAGAAGTTCTGGGCTTAGTTCTCACATGTATTAGGAACTTTTTAAGTGAGGTAAGATTTATTTTGGCATACAGTTTCCCACCATCTAACAGCTCCACCACTATCAACTAGTAACCCAAGCTGAAGACTGAGTTACTTTAAAAAAAAAAAAGAATTTATAGGGACCTCATCACATTCAAACCCTAACTTCAGCCAGTTGCACTCAAAAGCTCATGAGCATCCCGTAATCGAAAACTATGTTATTCCGATATCAAAAAATCTCCATGGTCTTAACAATTTTGTTCAAAGTTCCAAAGTTCTTTGGAGACTCAAAGCAAACTCTTAACTGTGGGTCCCTGTAAAGACATTATCACATATTTCCATGATACAAAGAAACCGAGTTCCTATCCCAAAAGGGAGGGTTAGAAGGAAGGCAGGGGTAGAGAAGACCAAAGCCAGCTAAATCCCAGACAGGCCAAGTATTAAAACCTCTAAGTCGGTGTCTGCCCTCTGGCTCCTTTGGTGGCGAGAGAAGTGGCAAAATCTGGATACCAATTGGGCTTGGGCAGCCATGACCCTAGGCTCCCACCATTTATCTCACATAGATGGTTCGCACCATCTCTAATGCGGGCTGGAAATTTTCCTCAGCGTATGTCTATGTCCCTGGATGCTATGTGATATTGGAATTTTCTTAATGAAATACATTGTTTACTTTTCAATTTGGTAACACTCATTTAAAAAAATGGGAGTGTATATTCAGATCCTCTACACGGATGTGACATGAGCTACGCAGTAGGCTCTTCGTGCTTCCTGAAACCTTCTAAGCTTATGATTTGCCTTTCCATCAGCGTTTTCATCTTCCCAGGTGTCACCACAATTGCCCCTTGTGAACTATTCTCCCCCTCTTAAATGCTGTAAGCACAAATAAACTCCTTCCCTTGGCTTTAATTCATATGATTACCAAGTGTGCATTATTCTGAAAACTCATATTGTTGATTAATTAAATTCCCCTTTTTGCCAATCGTTTAGTCCAAACCAAGTTTACCTAAATCTACATGTTTTCTCTGTAAGACCGCCACAATCTTTGTTTAACTATTCACATTTTGTAGCTTGGATTTTCAATATAAGATCTGTACCCTGTGTCCTGCAACCAATTGTTTTGATGTATTGATGGCATCCCCTACCTAATTCATCAAAGTGACACTATATTTTAATAGAGTGCCAAGGATTAATGCCTAATTTCACCTACATATGAAATTTAGAGATAACAATGTTCTTGTAAAAACAAACCAACAACAACAACAACAACAACAATAACAAAACTCTTCAGCTTGAAGTTTCCTGTGTGAAGTTTCTATGACTGTCAATCTGTTCTGTCACAGAGTGTTTTGTGCCTACTAAAATAGAACAAGGTGGGGAAAAAAAAACATTTTCAAGTATGTTTTATCTGTTTTACTCAAAAGTAGACAATACTTCATGAAAATTTATAAACATACTTGTCTTTTGTTACAAATTTCTAAATTGGCCAAAATTATGTGTTCATTTATGAGTTTTAAAATTCATTTTTAGGAAAAAACTGTCAATTTACCTGTTTTTCAAAAGCATATGGTTCCTTCCATCAACTAATATATAGTACTTTATTCTGAATAATATTTGATGAAAATGAATGGAAAATTTACCCTGAAAGTACTTCTGAGTAAATTACTGTGATGGCTCTGAGGGCTCTCGATCTTTATTGCTCCTTCACAGGTTGTAAGTATTGTCATTATGTTTCCTGGGTAAGTAACTAAACTTGTGATCACTGAAAGTAATAACATAATAATAAGACCACTGCCAGTGATAACAACCATTAGTTGACAGCCCTGGATGTAGCATGACTCTTAAAAAGTTCTTATTAATAAAATCAAACTGAGCCGGGTATTGGGGTGAACACTGGAAGGTCAGAGAGACAGAACCAGCCTCAGCTATCTCACCTCGCTGAATCCTCAGCTGGTCTTGTTTCCTCAGACTGGATGCCCCGAGCCCTCATCCAGAATGGGTCTCAGCTGAACTGCTGCTAGAAGCCTGAAAGCTTAACCAGCCACCTGTTTCTCCAGGCCAAAGGCTTCTCCAGGCCAAAGGCCTGCTCAGGCCAAATGCCTCTAGTTTCTGGTCCTCACGCCTTATATACCTTTCTGCTTTCTACCACCACTCCCTGGGATTGAAGGCGTGCTTTCTGGGATTAAAGGCTGTGTCACCATGCTTGGCCTTTTCCAATGTGGCCTTGAACTCACAGAGATCCAGAGGGATTTCTGTCTCTCAAATGCTAGGATTAAAGGCGTATGCTACCACTGCCTAACCTCTATGTTTAATATTGTGGCTGTCCTGTTCTCTGACCCCAGATAAGTTTATTAGCATACACAATATTTTGGGGAACACAATACCACCACACCTTGATATTCCCTAGACCTTGGAAGTACACGTTGTTAGTGTATTAGTGCTATTACATATTAACTATTAATAGATCAAATAATATATTTTCAGTTAGCTTCTCTTCAAGTGTATCTGTGTTGATAAAGCACTTATGAGATACTGATCTCAGGAATAGTAAAAATATTGAGATTTGGGTTTCCAAAAGTCAAAGTAAGGCTACATTGATTTCTCCGTTTGTTTCAGTCCTTTAAAAGTAAACACTTAAGAAAGCCTGATTCAGATCTTTTCATTTTGTGTTTTAGATTTAAGAAAAAACATTGTCTCACTATGTTTTTGTGTACAGTTGGGGTAACTAATATTTTAAGGAAGTTTTCTCATATGTTAGGTTTTGACTAATTCCTCCACCAAGATTCCTCCTCCTAAATGTTCTATATTTTTTTTTTCAAAATGTCACCGCCAGCGAGGAACTAAGTGTCGAAATACCTGAGCCTGTTGGGGGCCTTTCTGATGCAAGCCACTATGCTCATTATGGTTTAAATCACATGGACTTCAATATGTGGCCAATTATTGCCATGGCTAAAGAATAGATTATAGCATATGTGCATACATAAGTGACCTTTGGGTGACTGACAGATTGAATGCACAATGATGATCTCATATTATTTTCATGGAGTTTTTACTATTACCTAGTATATTAGCTAGATTTCATAAACTATCACCAAAATCTCGAGTATATGTCAGATTGAAAGAGGAGACGTTTGTTTTTGACTAATGATTTCAGGGTTCCAACATTTGGCCACTTTGTCTGCTACTATTGGGCCTGTTACAAGATAGTATTTCATGGTAGGAGACCTCCATGAAGAACGTTGATTCTTCAGTGATGCTAGAATACACAGAAAGAGAGATGACTGTTCTAATATTCCTTATAGGAGCACACCAGAGACCTAATATCCTTCCACTTCGCCCCTTCCTTTTAAAGTTTCCCACACTGCCTTACAGAGCTACGTGCTGCTAATCCAACCTTTCACAGATAGAATGTTGGGAGGACTCTTATCAAAATTGTAGCACCTAGTGAATACAGAGTCATCATAGCATTAAAGCACAACGTTTTAAACTCATGTTTGCGGTAATATGTGGTGATAGTGTGTCCCCCAATATATTGTGAACCCTAATAAACTTATGTGGAGTCACAGAACAGAAGAATCACTAGATAGACATAGAGGCCAGAAAATGGTGGCACACACACCTTTAATCCTAGTATTCAGGAGGCAGAGATCCATCTGGATCTCTGTGAGTTCAAAGCCACACTGGAAACAGCCAGGCATGGTGACACACATCTTTAATCCTAGGAAGCAATGGCAGGAAGCAGAAAGGTATATAAGGTGTGAGGACCAGGAAATAGAGCCTGGTTAAACTTTTAGGTTTCTAGCAGCAGTTCAGCTGAGATTCATTTGGATGAGGACACAGAGACTTCCAGTCTGAGGAAACAGGAACAGCTGAGGAATTGGCAAGGTGAGGTTGGCTGTGGCTTGTTCTGTTTCTCTGATCTTACAGCGTTCACTCCAATACCTGGCTTGAGTTATTTCATTTATAAGACCATTTAGCAATTTGTGCTACAGTAATAGAGGTATAAACAAACCTAGTGTGTTCCTAGTCGTCTAAAGGAATACTGTCATTTAGGATACTACATATAGTCATTATAATAAATGACTATGTTACTGTTACATATTTATTGTACTTTTCATCACTATTTTAGATTATGCTATTTCTACTTATAAAATGTGTTACTGTATGATATCCTCAGGCAGGTCCTTCCCAAGCTATTCCAAAAGAAGGAATCACAATGATGGCAGATGACGGTTTTGCGCATGCTGCTATCTCTGAAGAAATTTCATTGATACAAAACGTGGACTTGAAACACAGGGACTTTGCGTGGACCTTGGTAAATGTTTGTGTTTGTGTTTCAGAATTTTACAAGAGAAAGTTTATTAACTGAAGAAAAAATAGTTTAAACAAACACCTCTTCGAATAAGAAAATACTCTATTTTACACAAATAAAGATGTGTTTTAAGTTAACTGTCATTACAAACACCTGAAAGTTAAAGTTTAAAAAAAACATGAAAATATTACAGAAGGCTGTGGTCCATTAATCACTGAAGAATGAAAGACATTAAACCCATGTAGACAGACTGACTGTCTCACTCAGAACAGTTGCCTGTCCTTAGAGCTCCACTCATGGTAAATGCTCAATCAAGACAGAAGAGCCTTTTAATTCTTTTTCCAGTATTTTATCACACTGACATTTAGATATATTTCAATACTGAAGTAATTATCAATACATTAATTTTTTTAGAGTTAAGTATAATACCAGGTTGTGCAGGTTATATCATGGAAACAGTGATACGTGTAAAATTCATACTCATGTTCTCACAAGGGTAGTGTCCACTAATAACATTGCTCTCACAATATATTCTATTCCTATAAGTAACCATAATAAACTTACTGACTCACCAACCTGGACTCAGTGACCCTTTTCTTTGGGGTATTGTTGATGTATTCCTCAGGAGAAAATCACGTAACATAAGGAACAGCGAACACAGGCCCTTTCAACTGATGGTTGATTTTCCAGAGCAAGAAGTCATGCACGAAGGTTTCTTGCTATTGCCAGTCAGCTTGCCCCTCGTTCAAGGATTATAAAGCAATGTACAAAAGGAAAGTATATTTTGTTGTCTTCCAAAAGTCTTCTGGTGGACCATCTAGATTCAAATTGTAGAAATTCACTTACACACATTTAATGAATAACAATGAAAACAGAGCTGGCCCGATTTGAAATCGATTATTTTTCTACATTCTTTTGAAAAATCTTCATGAGTATAAACTTATTTTTTACTCTGCACTCCGCAAAAACAGAACATTTTCATGAGAAGGGCAAAATTTAAATTAAATTAAAGACATTGTATTTCTAAGCTCAGTAATGACACTCGATTAACTGAAAGAAAAATATAATAAATTTTATTGAAATAATATAAGTAGTAAATATTCCAGCTTCAGTTCATTTTGATACAATACCTAAATTCTTTGATTAATGTGGAAAAAGTAGGTGTAGATTCTTAAACTTTGTAGTTTATTTATCCTTTGTGCAGTCCTTTCTGAATTGTTCTAATGAGAACACATTTTATTGCCAGTGAAGAATACATAATTAAATATGGATATCTTTGAATTCAGTAAGTAGACTTTGTAACAAATCAGAAAATTGCGTTTTAATTTGCAGTTTCTTCTTGATCTACTACTAATGAAAGTTTCACTGAATTATCTGCTTAAAGATCAAAATGCTAATTAGGAGTTTCTCATCAGCGTAATTTAGATATTTGGGAAAGTGATGACATTAGCATTTATCTTCTTGAGTTAACTTCTTTTGTGCTCTGGATTCTCAGAGTTCTGGTGACAATGAAGACCATTTGTACTATTTAATATTGCCTTTTGCAGAGAAGCACATGCACTCTTTTTAAAAGAACATACCACATAGACTTGATGACGATTTCTCCATTTCCCAATGTGGTTTCATAATATGCCACTTAATGTGTTAAATTTTATACAGTATTTTAAGAACTCTATATTGACTTCTCTATACTTTAGGTAATATTTACAATAATTATTTCTTGTAGAACATGTGGTACACTTACTACTTCTTGATCTTACAATTTGAAATTTCTAGGTATGAGAATGAATCATTTCTCCCTAACTATCCTACCATATATGCTATGTAATTCAATAATTCATATCATATGGGATTAATTTTGATGGCTGAAAAGCTCACATATTATGAACATGTACTTATTCAAGTGAATGATACTCTAAAAAATATTGCTATTTTATGCAAAATAAATGACTTTTTATGTCATAATTGCTCTATTTAAATAATAGAGTCTATGAGTCTATATATATTTCTGTACCTTATCTGTGTTTGCTTGTGTATGTAACTAAATTCATATCATCTTTAAATAATATGATAGAACAATTAGTCATTATTCAGATCTCTTCTAACTCAGATCAACTTTTGAACACCAAACCATTAGCCCATGATGATGTTACCTTTATGCTCATTGATGTTTCCTGCATTTAGAGTAAAGAGATCATGCAGTTTTATGAACATCCTTCTACTGCATTGAAGGATGACAAATCCTCTAGCCTTATCCATATAATTCTGTGATAGTCCTAGGTTATAACATATTCTAAGAGCACATTTGTCCGTCACAAATCTTCCAAAACTTTCAAATGGATTGACCATCCTAAATCCATGATGATATTTAAGCTTATAATTAAATTATTATTGAAGAAGGGGAAGGGAGATTGTAAGTGCCAGAAGTAATGTATGTCACAACAAAATGTTATTTATTGGACATGACTGTGTCATTACACACATGGTCAAACAGTGGATGTGGAAGCATACACAAAACCTGCAAAAGGTAAAGAAGCCAAAGTCCCAGCATGGACTGAGGAGGAGCTAATGAGCTGAAAAGCCTTTGGCAATCAATAGCTTCTGGGGCAAGGAGAGTAAATTTTCTTTACGGAAATGGTCCCTACAAGTCTACCAATATTATAGTAGATGGTCGTATACTTATATACATACAGGCAACACTATGTTGACTCAGTCAGTTTTTTTTTCTTTTAAAAAAGGAAAGAGAATACATAAATCAGAGAAAAAAATGTGAGAAAGTAAGAGAACAGTTGGAAGATACAAATGAAGAGTGATTTGACAAATCACAGTATGTACATGTATGACATTTCAAACAAAAATCTATTAAAATAACTAAAAAACTTTACCTGTGAACATTATGATAAATACAAATATGAAAAGAATTTCTCAACCAACAATTAATCTTAAATATAGAACTTCTGCTTTATTTCGAATTTGAGAAAACTGAACAAATGAAAATGGAAATGTTTTTTCCTTTCTTCTGAAAATATAAGATGATAAATATGAATTAATGAAACTTTCTTTGTCAGACAAATGTGCACAGATGTATTTGTATCCTTTTCAAGAGGTATAGAAAATATTTTTATAAACAATATAATTAGAATAAAGTATATTTTAGTATGAAAAAATAAGAAAGACAAAATGCAAAGAATATACATATTGTGGAGAGACATCTTCCGTAATATTTGTGTCATTTCTGCCCATTATTTTATAACAGCTTATATTGCAAAAACTAAGAAAACAAGTATTATTCTAATAAATTGTGGTATTGTTCAGGATGTTTAAAAAGTTACATCCTTTATTTGCTTGAGTTTGTTTTTCTGTGTTTCTTCATTGGGAAAAGACCATAGCCTCCTGTATTATACCTTAACTAATTGGCTCAATGACCTGGTCCACTCCTGTAAAAATAAACAGAAAAAAAAATGTGTTGCTCTGGGTTCCAAACAAGGCAATGGATTTAGAAGGATTCCCTAAGAGATCTCATTAGAAAGGAAAATGTAGAAAGTAGTAAGAAGACAAGCTACAGGGGAGAGTCGGGAGACCTACATTTGGTCTGAACTTGCAGGAAGATGTAGTATACAAATTACGCCTAAAATTAATCCCACAGGTCATGAGTATAGCATGTAAGTATTGAAGTGTGAGTCATGAAATAAATTAAATTTTTATAGCTACCACAATTCTGGTCATCAGTGAAGAATACAAAATATATTGGTGTAAGAAATAAAATATACAAATCCAAGGAAAGTATATAGAGAGTTGTTACTATATCTAAAAAGATATTAAGTGGGCTACAAATTGCATCAGCTTCAGACTCATAACTGACTTAGATTTTTCTTTGTGTCAATAAAACAGTCCAATTATTTATTATAAGGAAAAACACACTCTTTAAGAAGGCTGGCATGTAAGTATCAGATAATTAAATTGTCTGATTGGACATTAACATTTGGAGGTAAGAAAAGAACAAATAACTGGCATGAAATCTTGGGAAATGTCAAGGTTTTTACAATATTGTTGTTTACAATATAAAGAAATCACTTCCTCAAACCTAGATCAGAGAACAGAACCCTCAGACGAGGTTTAAGTACGTCAAAATACATAATTAAAGGTTGACTTTGCAAAAATCCATGACAATAGATCATCAGAGAAAAAAACAGTGAATATGTTGTATTTCCTTAAAAAATATAATGCAGTAAAAATATTTGCAAACATCCACATGTCAGAGAATACAAGCAGAAAAAAAATATATCAGGCAGCTTAACCCTCTGATAGTCATGGAAATAGAACAGTGGTTAAAGGTCTCAAAGGGAATGGTACTGAAAATCCAGTGCAGGGACTCATTAGCAGGGTACATGACATTAGACATGGAAAGTAAAGTCTATGGGCCTTAGTATTAATACCAGTTCTTATTGTTTCTTTAGAAAAATAACTCCTTTTTTTCCTGATGGGTAAGAATGTTGCATTCTTTTACACAATAAAAATGCTTGTTATAGTCATTTATATTTCTCCTTTTAAGAATTCTTTATTCAGTTCCATAGCACATTTTTAATTGGATTTTTTTCTCAGTGCTCTGGTGTAATTCTTTGTATATGTATATTTTATACACTAAATACATATCTGCTCTGTCAGAAATGTATCTGTTAAGGATAACTTTCCATTCTGGAGGTAACTTCTACTCAATGAATGTGCCCTTTTTAGTAGATAAACTTTTTTTTTTTTTTTCGAGACAGGGTTTCTCCGTGTAGCTTTGCTCCTTTCCTGGAACTCACTTGGTAGCCCAGGCTGGCCTCGAACTCACAAAGATCCGCCTGGCTCTGCCTCCCGAGTGCTGGGATTAAAGGCGTGTGCCACCACCGCCCGGCAGTAGATAAACTTTCAATTTTACGAGGTTGAAGCTATCAGTTGATGGTCTTAATTCCGGGAACTATCAAGATCCTGTTCAGAAACTCTTTGCCAGAAGCTGTCAATTGAATTCCACCCCCTACCTTTTCCTGTAGTAGAAGGAGTGCATCCGGTCTTAGGTTGAGAGCTTTGATCCAGAGTTTTGTCATTAGAATATTTTTTATATTTTTTTTCATTTCCATCTTCATTTTAGCTTGGACTTTCTTTTGTATTTATATCTTTTTACTGAACTCAGTTTTCCCATCGTGAATGTCTTTGGCATTTCATTTAGTAGTACATTTGTGTTTTAGCACTCAGGAGTTAATTCCTATACTTTTACAGTTCAGTGAGATGTTTGTGTCTTCTTTAAAATCTTTGAATTATTTGATGAAGTTTTTGTTTGTTCATTTAAATTCTGTGTCCCATGATTCATTCAGGTAATTGTCATTGAATTGTATTCTATAGGACTATAGGTGGGTTCTGAGGGGTAAGGCATACTGTCTTGGCCTTTCATACTATTTGTCTTTTTACAATGTTACATGTCATATGGACTTCTTTACACTCTGTGTCTGATAAAAGGTTCATGCCTGCTTCTTTTGAGTAGAAGTTTGATTCTGATTCTATTGTTTCGAAGATTTGGTGGATTTCAGATAAGTTATGAAGTATTGATATGTTAATCCCTCAAATGCTGGTTTTTGATTGAAGTGATCCTGTTGATTCCAATTCAGTGATCAACACAGGTGGCATGAAGAAGAGAAAGGAGATAATGAATCAGGAAAGGTTACCTAAGTTGGCGGATGGGAGGTAGTAGATGAAGCAGTACAGGGGCTCATAATGAACACTACATGCTTTTGAACGCCAGTATTGTACAAGTTTGTAAACAAATATATAAATATAAAGAGTTTAAATGGAGCTATCCTATCCTGGACAATAATGCCCCTCCCCATGCCATAGGCTAGCAAACAAGAAGATGTGGTTTATCCCATTCAAGTTGTTGGTGAATGGGTCCTGTAGACTTCCAACATCATCATCTCACTTCTCTTGCTGCCCGTCCAGAGCTTGATAGAAAGATCATATCTCTGAAGACATGTTACACCGGAGTCAGAGCACATGGAGAATTTCAGTTGAAACTGGTCTGGAAGCTTCACCCTTACCGTCTAGGTTTCCTAATGCTCGAAGGTACTATGCATGCTTCCAAGAGAGAAAAGTGGTGGAGGAAATACCTTGAAGTAAAGAAATACATTCTGGTTGGATTTAGGGCACTTTATACAAGGCAGAACTTTTTTTCTTGAACTACTTAATGTTCCAAGAACTTGAGACTGGCAAAGTCATAAGGCATAGGGAAGAACCCAATATTATATTTGTTTAGATTATCCTTAGAACATCTCTTAATCATCATTAGAGACACATTTTCTTGCATTATATGGAGATTTATGGAGAGACTCACAACTTGTCAAACATCAGAGAGTTAACAGTGGAGTGCTAAGATCCATTCGGCTCAGCTGCAAAGCTCACAGGTTTTTGCTGTGAGGGAGAAATAAAGAGATTTTAAGAGCTAGAGCTAGTGCTGTACTGTGGAACTGTGTTTTCTGGACATTACTGGGCTCTGCATGCATGAACTGACAGGGGCTGTCACTGCATACTCGTGACTTGTATACAATCTAGCCAGTCACAATTCCAGGTGGACAGGGTTCTGGTTAAGGAAGTCTCACCACTAGTAAATGCTATCTGCAGTATATGGCTGCTGAGGAAGCACAGTCAGCTTCTTTAGGGATGCAGCCTGTGATAGGCTGCTGATGTTTCTGAGAATAGGTCAATCCTATGTGCCCATCAGCAGCACTAACTTTCTTTAGTGAGTTTTAAAAGATGATCATTAAATTGGGATGAAAAAGGCCGAGCGGTAAATGGGAAAAGTTGGAGGGGAGGGAATGTGGAGTAGACTGGCTCAAAACACTTCTTGTATGAAATTCACAAACAGTAAATAAAACAAATTAACTCTTTAATTAATATTAGGAGAAATTAATTAGAAAGACAAAAATAAGCAAACAGTGCATGTGTGTACATGTGCGCGTGCACACACACACACGTATCTTGAGACATTGTCTACGTGCCATGAAATTCACAAAATGATGCAAATGACCTTATTCTTTTGCAAGCCATAAAATATTTAATTTCTAAAGTTACTGTTCAAAGAAGTGAGTGTAATTATAATATTACTCTTTTGCTACAGCCTCTCTTGCTTCCCTTTGTCCCGTCACTGCCCCTTTCTGTGTTAGATCTTGAATCTCCATTGCATTCCTCTTTCCCGCTTCCCTGGTACCTGCATATCTCCTAGCCCTCTCATGTTCCTTTATCTGCTTTCATGAATCTTTCCACAGATATGTATAAACACATGTATATACGTTTAAACAAAAATTTCTCATATTAGAAATACATGTCATATTTACCTTTCCCAATTGGACTCATTTCACTTACTATGAGTTTTTAAGGTCTTTCATTTTTTCTCCAAGTATTATTTCAGATTTTATTATAAATGAATTTTATTATTATACTTCATCCTGTTTTCATTACTTACTTATTCAATCATCTAAACAATATATAGATTAATGAACTAATAGTTTCCAAGAGAAGAAAGGCTAATCACCAGTGTGTATTTGAAAAATCATTTAACATTTTTATTTATGAGGAAAGTGCAAATTTAACATTGATTTCAGGTTGTTTTTTTCTTATCATATTCAGAACAATTGATATTGAGAAAACAAAACAATAAGTTTTGGTGAGGATGTAGACCAAGAGGACCCTAATTCACTGCTCCTCAATGTATAAACCAATGCCAATACTGTGGGAAACTATATAATAATTCCAATAAAACTTCACAAGAAGAACTATTGTCACATCCAATTCTACCATTTCTAGGTGTATACTTGAAGGACTCTTTAAGTTAGATTTCCTTAGAAATACTGGACATCAATGTTTATTGCTGTTCCATTCATGATCTCCAGGAAAGGGTAGCATACCAGGTGTCCCTTTAATGAATGATGCTAAGAAAACTGGATATCCAGACACAGAGGAATGAAACTGAAACTAGACACGCATCTATCTTCCTTCACAAAATAAATTCAAAATGTTGCAAAGACCTTAATGTAAGATCTGATACTTTAAAAGTCCTGGTAGAAGACACAGGCACAACACTTCAAGAGATAGTCAAGCAAAGTTTCTCTAAAACTGTCCAGAAATCCAGGAAATAATCCCTAGAATTGACAAATTGAATTGTGTAGAATTAAAAGGTTTCTGTTTGAACAGCAAAGGAAGAATGAAGAGGAATCAGATGGAAATTTATAATACATGAGGAATTGCAAAAACTAAATATTCAAAGCCCTTCAAATCTTCTTACACTTAACAGTGGAATAATAAATAGTGCTTTGATGTATTTTATTAATGATTTGCTCAAGACACATGACTGAAAGAGTATCTGTGAGGTGAACAATTCTTAGCTGTAAGGTTTTTCAGTGAACCAGCTGAGAGACAAAATTACCTGTACTCATAGTTTTTAGGCAGCCAAGTCAAATTCAAAGTTATGTACTAGAAAGTGAGCAGCATTTTTCTGTAAAAGGCAAAAGAAAGGAAGAAAGAAAGAAAGAAAGAAAGAAAGAAAGAAAGAAAGAAAGAAAG